>JAODLM010000569.1:0-200000 GCA_036937905.1 Salvia rosmarinus
GGTTTTGAGTGCGAGAGGAGGCGCCTTGACTACGTGTATTTCATCAGCCGGCATTGAAGGACCCGAACAAGGTATCAGACCTTGGAGCTTCCTTGCGATTAATAAATGTTGCAAGAAGATTACGGCCATACTTCCATGCACATCCCATACAAGTCCTCATGATCACCCAGCTTGGCAAGTATTGAGGCCGAAGCTCTCGGGGAGAATCGCGAGTGGGCAATCAATTAAGCGAACACGACATATCTTTTGCCCCGTCGACCGTCAAGCGGTCGCCTTGCGAGCACTTCCTTTCGAGGCTAACCGCGAGAAACCGAAGCCCAACGAGTCCGTATCGCATGTTGAAGCCGAACCTATAGATAAAACCCAGGATTGCCGGAAAGTCAGTTAGGGTTTCGGTAAAGCGAGTAGCGAGCGGGTATCCTACTTTTAGGACCATATGGCCAAGAGATCACATATGCACTTCGGTTCGCATTTAAAAATCGAACAAAGAAGTGAATCAAGACTTAATTGCGGGACTTCGCCTAGCTCAAAGCCTTCGTGCACGAGCTGCAGAGTTCACGCGACTCTCAAGTCATAGTAAGTCACATGTTGGAAAAGTACGAGGCAAAGGCAACGAGGATGAAGAAATACCTTGAAAAGCCAAAGCCTACAACAAGCTTTCTCACACTTCAGTAGTTCGCATCCCAAGGAGCAAAATAGCCGAGCCGATGTATTAAGCAAACTAGCCTCAGTAACGCAACTCGCCAACGATGAAAGAAGTCGAGCGTAGATCTGTTTAGATGATGACACTGAACCGAGGTACATAGTATCTCGACGGCGAACCTAATTGGATGACTCCTATTCAGAGAATACCTAGAAAAGGGTGAGCTCCCATGACAAGCTCGTAGCTAGGAAGATCTTGAGAAAATCTCTGCGATATACTGGCAGGCAGAATTCTCATGAAAATCATACCTTCCGCCTCCTAAGGTGCACAGGTCGAACCGCTAACTCACGTACGTGAGAGTACATGAAGGATCGTGTGGAAGTCACATGGACCACTGCGCCTATCGAAAAAAAATATTTTTATCTCCCAATCTATTTTGAATCATTAGGTAAGGCTTTTTCTGGATTAAACTAGACTTAAGTGGCTTTTCAATATGATTGGTTGCATTCCTAGATTCCTTATAATGAACTCACGGTGAATTTTTAAAGTTGATGCATTACAGTAAACTTTTGGACAAACTGCCTTAGTAAAATTCTATGCTAATCGACTGTCCGTGTACGACTTTTATGTGAGATATTCGAGCCGTTTGTAATCCGACTTTGACTTGGGTTCTCATAAGAAAAGTTCCTTACCATGTCTAGTTTTGATCTGGAAAGTTTTATCCCAAACCAAGCCTTATAAGTATATCGTTCACTTGACCCAAAGTCACCTACTTGAATGTTGTCCTTTCCAACTAGTCAACTTTGAACTTACGTATTTCGATGCATCAAGTACCTTCCAGACGGTCTTCATGAAACATGTAGTTCTTATTACAAGGTTTCTAAAATGGTATCTTTAAGTCATTTTGGTATTGTGAGTCAAAGTTCTGAGCCTCGCAAAATCCTCGTCGTTAAGCTAAATCTGAAATCCTGAAAATTTTTCTAAGTATAGAAGAAGTAGTTCGAGTTGCCCACTTTGAGAGCCTATATCTCAGAACCAAGACTCTTTTGGATCGACTTCCTTCTTAGAACTTATAGTACATATTTAGAGGTTTCAGAATGTATCTTTTGCGGTCATACGTATTTTTAATCAAGAGTTATGAATCGTCAAAGTATGACACTCTTAATCTGGAAATTTGAAAATATTCCAAGTATAGAAGTCAGTTCGAGTTGCCCACTTTGAGACCCTATATCTCCAGAACCACAACTCTTTTGGATCGACTTCCTTCTTAGAACTTACATTACATGTTTAGAGGTTTCAGAATGTGTCTTTGTGCGGTCATACGTATTTTTAATCGAGAGTTATAGATCGTCAAAGTATGACACTGGGTTGTTTTAATTTGTTTTCTTGAAAATTAAACACTGAATTTTAACTAAGTGTTGAATCCCTATGTGAAACATGCCTTATGTGACTAACATGCTATTAATTGATGCATTCATATGATATGTCATAAGGTACATTAAAGCATTAATAAAATGCAATTTAGGATAAAACAACATTATGATATTTTTACCAAGACGTCTTAACGTGAAATATTTGACTAGGTGCTACTACATGATCAATTGATTGTATATCATGCCATGATATACACTAAAGTAGAAATATGGGTTTTAAGACCGATGGATGTTTCAACCCAAGACCTCAAAGCCGTGAATAGATAGGCTAAGCTTAGGACTCGCAATCCAAGAAATCGGTTAGACAATCTACAGTCCGGTGGGCTTTTATCCTCAATAGTGTGGGCCCCTTTACTTACCCCACTATTGTAGCTTACTTTCAAACGAGATATGACTTTCTCGTTTTCCAAAATGAGTTTATTTACAATACTTATTCTATTAATGTTGACAAATATTTTGCATGACACCGCCAAAATATTTCGTTTTGTGTATGGATCCTATCTGTTATGCCGGGTAGGGCTGTGGAGATGGTTGGAACTATTATATCATTTGTTGTGGTAGCACCCAACCTTTTTAAATGTCGGGTCTGTGTCGGATGATAAATGCACCGGCTAGATTGGCGTGAAGGTTGGAACTATCTGTTCGTGTTAACATATGCTTGCGCAGAGATTGTCTTGCGTCAGCGGGATTACTGCGGTCACGGCGTCGTAGATGGGAGGCCTCACTCTCGCGTTTATTATTTATTATTATTATGTATTGTGACTATGAGATATGGACCATACACACCAAGAAAATGCTTGGCCAAGCGACTTTTGCGAATGGAAAATGTTTTAGTAAGCACAATGCCTTTCAATTAAAACCCTTGTGACTTACTCTGATATTGGCAGCGTAATTAAAATTATCAAATGTTTTGGCATAAGTCCACCGGGTACAATAATTGTACTTAGCCCCGCATGTTTGTTTTAAATGCGCAGTTGAGCGAGATGATGGATGGGCGGTGTTGTTGCGGTAGGAATATTGTCATTTGAAAGATTTATACTGATAGTACATCGTCATATGTACATATCACATGTTTTCCGCTGCAAGAACTTAAGTTATGTACTAGAGTCCAAGGACATGCTTGTCATATGAATTACGGCTTTTGTTAAGGAGAATTCCCTGTTTAATTATACCGTTTAGAGTTATAATCCTTCTAAATCCTACTTAGGATTGAGGATGCGACACAAAATATACCTTGAAAATAGCTAATATATCCCACTAATGGCTGAGTTCATATATAAAATATAATACATGAGAGATATAAAAGAAATTGGAAGGATAGCACACTTAAATTTTCGGTACCAACATATGCAATTATATAGGGCTTTCGCCCTTGCATTAAAAACATAGGTTAAAATTTTATTTCATGTTATTCATAAGTATATTCACCAAGGTATATGATTTAAATAATAATTATAGCATAGGATAATTAGTTAGAGCAAAAATTTTCGAAGAAAACCTAATTTCATAATATTAGGGTTTTGAAACTAAGGTTGAGCTTTTATTCATTCTAATGTTCAAGCATTAAATAAATGCTTATTAGTACTGTAATATCATAAAATATCATAGGAAATAATTTCCTAAAGTTTCTTGAT
This sequence comes from Salvia rosmarinus, assembly GCA_036937905.1. Taxonomy (NCBI): domain Eukaryota; kingdom Viridiplantae; phylum Streptophyta; class Magnoliopsida; order Lamiales; family Lamiaceae; genus Salvia; species Salvia rosmarinus. Next base: position 3,711 of record JAODLM010000569.1, read on the forward strand.
CATTAAAACCAGCTTTCATCTTATCTCTAAGCGTTGGCGTTTGAAAACGTCTCAAACGTAACGATCGACTCATCTTTAAAATGGTCGTAAATACCGTAATCTCATTATAAAAATATTCCATTAATAATGGAATATAATTCCAAGCTTGATTGTTTAAGGAATATCGTGACATTTCAACGATCGATATGCATTCGACGTTAAAATGTCTTCTTAGATAAAAGCTAAAACTTTCGATTTCTTTCATTCACTAACTTTGGTGAGTGTGTACAGAAATTATTCCTTGTAAACAATTGAAATCATACTTGATTTCATATGTGATTTGATTTCACGGCAAAATTTTATTTCACGGGTTTTAAAGACCGTAATTAGGCTTTTAAAACTACGGGTTATTACATAAATAAATCATTTCATTATCATTTCTTGCAAATAAGCATCGTAAATAAAACATTTGGTAAGCATTTTATCTTTTTGAGTATAGTAAAGCTCACTTTGGATAAGTCGATTACAAATCGATTCCTCGACGCGTCTTTTGCTCACGCCCCGTCCAACCTTTACGTATAAACTATTTTAGTATGTCGGTCATGTTTTTCGAGAACATCAAGTTTAATAAACTTTGATAACTTATAAGGTAATAACTCGCATTCCTTAACTAATTTTAATACGTCGTTTCAACGAGTATCTTAACTAAATATTTCTCGTACTTGATAGAGGCGTAATATGATCTACGATCTCATATTAACCATTTAGGTTAAGCGTTGAGCGTGTACTAACGTCCTTTGATAAAAATGATTTCAATTATGAAATCATTTCTCAAATGAGATATTCTTATAAAATTAATCGTTTTACACGTATTAGTGTATTTATTCAACGTATTTAATACGTTTAAATCTTAAGTCAGCGTTTTGACTTTTCTTAACATTTTCATAACCAATTTCTATAAAATCGATTTTCAAACGATTTTCTTTCATAAAACCCTAATTCTTGATTTTTCACGCTAATAAATAAACTTGATTAATATTTTACTTTAATATGAATTAACTTATACATAATACATTATTTTTCATTTCCAACGTTATTTAATATAACGTTTCACCGTAAACATAGTATACTATGTTTCTAAAATTTCATAAAAATTCTTAATATGTCTAAAATAATTTCTAGACATATAATGTATTATTTTCTTGATAAAAAGGATTTAAAATCCTTAATATATCATCCCAAGCTCACGGATTTTAGAGATTAAATTCTTAAACCATTCCAAAAATTCCTCTAAATTCATATAGTACACTATATTATCATAGGATCATTAATATGTATTAACATTAGCTATAGAAAATTTGGGCATCACCTATCCCATTCTTATAGCTCTCGATTTTTTCCAAAATATAACCAAACAATTTTCTAAAATTCTAATAAAATTACAAGGCCTAAACATCATTCTATATCATTAATCTAGCATAATATCCAATAAAATCAATTCACACATCAACATACTCCAACATAGGCATTCTCGAAAATTTTGAAAATATGAACATACAATTTTCAAAATTTCTAATAAATTCACATATCATTAAATCAATGTCCTAGATCAATAATATGCTATAATATCACTTAAATAAAATTTTTACATCAACATATGAATTTCATTTAATTTCGGTAATTATCAAAAACATAGCATATGATTTCTAAAAATTCCCAAATAATCACAAAGAGCTCCTTTACTATCATATAACATTAATCCATCATCAATTTAAACCTAAGAATTTTCGATCAACATAATAAAATTTGTAACATAATTATCTTGCACTTAAATCATAATATATAAAGCATATACATTATGCTAGACATTATTAATGAACAACTAAGCATGCTAACATGATTTATCCTATTTTCTCATAAGAATCTAAGCATATATTTAAATCTAACGGTTAGAAATTGGAAATTTTAACGTATAATCGAAGCTTGTTCGATTCCTAACCTCTTACGGCTTTGATTTATTGCACAAGGGATTTAGTAGCAAGCTTTTGGCTATTGAAAGGAAGAACTCTCAAAGTTTTCTCAAGGAAAAGCTCACGGTTCTTTTGTGTTGAGGAGAGATAAGTGTGTTGATTTGTTTTATCCAAATGCTTAAGTACTAAAGTGAAATGAAATAAATACTTAACCTATTCCTACAATCTTCACGGCTCTCTCACAATACAATTTGCAAGACAATTAATTTGTGAGTCGACACTACTTTATTACATCATATATTCCTTAGTAAATGCACATCTCACTCACAATTAATTGAAGCAAAATCCTTTGCTTTTGATCATCACCACCGTCGGCACTCTCAATGCCAAAGGAAGGAGTTTTACTTCTTTTGTCTTATTCCGACATATAAATATCTAGATATTTAATACATGAAAGCAAGTCATCACATTGAATGAAACAAAGAATAAAATCCTACTCCTTGATCCATTTCATGCGTCCGTCCATCACACTTCAACAAGGAGGATGAGTTTTAAGTTTTGTCTTTTATAAGATATATATATATATATATATATATATATATATATATATATATATGTCACGCATTGCCAAATGTAATAATACATCATCTAAAGAGTTGTAAGAAATCTTCTTACCTTAATTGTCAATATATCGGCCATCTCACTATACACAAAGCCTCCACTTGATCATCTTAGTTAATGGTCTTGATAAGTGTGTAATTATATCACACTAATATATAACATGTTGGAGATCACAAATTTTGAACATTAATACATATATGTACGACACTTTCATGTCTAATGCCCAACATTTTAATTTTCATCTGTAAGTAGCTATATATCATAATATATGTCTTAGATGATAAATTATATCATAGAAAAATAATTAGAAAGATTCATGGGTGAAAACTGTAATACCCCATATTCGCATAGCTCTGATTAAGCGCTAAGTACGTAATTGATTAGAAATTAATTACGTGAGTGACTAGGAACAATGCATCCTCAGATAAGATTTTATAAAGTTCTAATTTAAAGATTTATCTTAGAATTTTATAGTTGATTAATTTAACAATGAATTTCAATTCATTGTTCTATTTCTACATTGTTTTAGAAAGAGTGATTTATGAAAGTTTCAATTCACTAGAAACTTCTATATTTCTATTTGCTTATATTGATTTTAATAATTTCAAAAAGTTACATTATGTTATCATTATTCTTAAGCTTATTACAAGAAAGAAAACTCAGAACTATTAGCTTCTTAAAGAAGCTAAAATATAACTTATTATGGAAGTTTCAAGCTATTTCTAGAAGCTTCCCAATGGCTTGTGAAGGAAGCCTTCAATAGTAATTAAGACCCTTATATATATATATATGTTCCTTAAAGCTTGATCAAGACTTTACTTAACCATTTTTGCTTCCATTCACCCTCAAAATTTGAAGCACACACACACCACACTACCGAAATTTCTCTCTTCCAAGCTCGAGATCCGGACTTCTAATCTTCTTCAAATCGTTAGATCAACATCCTAAGGAGGTAAATCTCCAACTTTATTCAAGTTTTGAAGTAGAAATCAAGTGAAAACCCACCCCAAACCCCATATGGTTCGCCATATTGGCCGTATTCTTCTGGTTTTGTTCTTGATTCTTAATTAATATATGCATAGATCTACCTATTATGAGTGATATTGTTGAGAAATCAAAGAAAATCCTCTTTTCATGCTCCCAAAGTTTCGCCATCATGGGCCTTGTTCCATAAATTTTAGTTCTTCTGTTCTTAGCTTTATTTATGCATAGATCTATCATTTTAGAAGTAATTTATGCTTGATCTATGATTTGATTTATTGTTTCAAGAAAAACCTAAACTTTATTAAGAACCCTAATTTTTATGTTGAGGAATTGTTGATGATTTCTTGAATCAAGCTTAGATCTATGAAATTAGAGATGATTAAACATGTTTAGAGTCGATTTCAAAACAAGAATCGAACCTCCATTTTTCTTGTGTTGACGAAAACTATGGCCATGTTTTTAAGATGTTTTGGCTTTGATTTGTTTACAATAAGCTTGTAGCTATGTAATTATATGTATATGATCTTGTTTGGCAAAAGAAATTGGAGTTAAAATCGATTCAGTGAAAACCCTAATTTATTATACTTATGGACTCTTGAGAAATTATGGATTTGATTTTATTTGAGTTGTTTGATTTCATAAGTATGATCTAGTATATGAAAGTAGCTTATTTTGAATTATTGGGATTTTTCTAGACTACTATGAAAGATTTAGATTTCGTTAGTTTGCGAAATTACAAAGGACGTTGTGATATTAACTTGATATTTGAAATTTGATTTCAAAACATAGATTCTTTGATTTATATAGCTTGATCAAGACTTACTTGATCAAAGTTTCCGAAGAAAAAGATTTGAAAGTTAAAGATTTTATTATAGCAATATGATATCCCATATATATATATATGGAGTTGAAAAGATTTAAGTTCTCATAAACTACATTCTTAATAAGTTGAATAGTTTAGTTTTGGATGCATTGACCTAGAAGCTTAGCTTAGTCATAGAGTATCGAGAGAGTTTTAGTAGAGACTCAAGAGTTAAAAACTCTTAGTTCTTCTTTCCCGTATTTATTCCTCTTATCTCTTTTTAAGGAGCAAGTGAAAGCAAGATAGAGATCAGGAAAGGAAAGACAGAAAGTCTCGAGTAAGCCAGATTCCAGGTGGGCTTTCTAAACTAAAATATGTTTATGCACAAGTTTATGAAAATGAGCATGCGAATTTTATAAAGTTAATTGACTTGCCTGTTTTTGAGCATATTGCATATTACCTATCTACGAGAGATTGACGATATCGGCCCTATGCTAGAGGAGGCGCTAGTAAGGGTTTGTGTACGTGTGGCCTTTGGCCAAGGTGTTTGAGAATGAGGCCTACTTCTCGACATAAGAGTGCGTAGATATGGTGTTTATTTAAGATTTGTCATCAGACATGTTATGATTAGAATTGTTATACGTGCATTGATCATGAAGTAAGTGATTTCGTAAAGTATGATTCATAGGATATTTCTTAAAACCCCGTGAATCTAAGAAAGTGGCAAGTCGATTATATAGCTCTAAGAGCATGTTTCGATTGTTTTCGCAATTGCCCATCGAGTGCATCAAGTACTCATGCCATGCATGTATTTCTAAATGCGCTGGTGGTGCGGGAGATGATAACGAGATGGAATGTCGAGCGAAGATCTTTTGTAATGTTTTATGTTGCCCTGGTTTATGTCTTCACATAAACTCGCCTACTCTTTTCGCCAACTCTTGTTATGATTTTGTTTGTATTATGATCTGAGTTACGATGGGTTAGACATTTGATAGACATGTTTGAATTCATGTTAAAGATCATGGCATCGGTTGCTAAATTGATTTGTATCTAACTTTGGTAATTTGGTTAATCACAAGTCTAATGACTCGCCTTTCTTTAAAATGACAAATCGCTTATATTTGCAAGTCTCTTGAAATAGTTAGTCATTTCATTTCCTTCCGCCCGTCACACTTCGATTAGTCAGTTAATACAAGATTAGATAAACCGGGGTGTGACAGAATGGTATCAGAGCAGTTGTTCGCTCTGGTCCTGTGAGTCTTTCTTGAGTCTAACCTTGATTGCTTTAAATCATGTGAGCTCAGCATTTCAAGTCCGTCATCTCCAGCACAATCAGGTATAAGTAATTGATTCTTGTATTTTGAGTTCAAAATTCTTTCAGCATTGCTTATGGTTTTCAGTGATCTTTATATGTTTAGAATTGTATACTATATGAGATGATTATGCACGCGATTCGATTAGTATTCCAAGATGGAAAATGGGATATATCGATGTGATTTCCCTGATATCTAGGTTGCGTTTAGTTAGGATGCCGAGGATGCGGATTCGCCACTTAATAGTATTAGAGTTAAGCCGTTCTTGATTGGACGTACAGATGATTCTAGGTCGAGCAAGATGCAAACTTCTCGAAATTTTCGGCGGTTCCGTTGGGCTGGTTTGTGGTTAGGCAGCATGGGGTTAACGATTTCGATGCGATATTCTAACTGATTCAAGTCTTGCCAGTACACTGGCAAGGACGGGCTTCTTCCAGTGCTCTTGATTATATTGATTTTTCTAGAAATCCTGAAAAGTCGGGGAATTTCTTTGGATTCCATGCTCACGTTCGAGCATAGAATCGGGATCATCAAGGTCCATCCCCAGGTGATTATCCTTCTCTCGATCATTTTCATTTACATATTCGTCAGCTCTTTGTGGAGCATTATGTGAGGTAGGATGATCTTTCTCCCCAGCCTGCCATTGATGTACTACCTCTTAAAATTCTTGCTCCGAGATTTGATGAGTCTATGTTGATTGATCGTACTCCTTTAGCTCCCGACATTGTTAAGCCAGTTGATTCTCCTCTATTGATGGACTCAGATATCCATCGGTCACGATGATCGATGTTACCCCGCATTAGATCCGTGGTTTGTTGATATGCATCCCGCTGAAAATATTTCTTTTCCCTATCCGGGTCCAGTGATACCGGAAATTGATGCGGATCTATTAGAGCAGCCGTTTGTTTTTTACTCGCCTTCTTATCCGATTTATTTTGCTAATCCAATGTCTTCTCAGATTGGCCCTAGTAATTTTGTTTCTGAAGTAGTTCCTGATTCTTACCCAAATTCACGCAGCTCTCCTGACACTCTCGTCGTAACTCCCGAGTCCTAGCCAATTTCAGCTGATATTCCTAGTTGTTTATAAGAGATTCATACATTTCAGAATCACCTCCTCCTGTAGATGAGGGGACCAGTTCTTCTAGACCATCAGGTCTTTCCAGATCTTATCAGTATGAACCTGAACATATTGAGTCTGTTGGCAGTGTACACTGAGTATCTCCCGATCGGTGAAATGTCTTTGTCACGACCCATACATTCGCATCACGAGATTAAAGTAATTGCGCATGACAACAACCCCAATGCTCCTAAATCGGTGCGGACTACAATGAAGAAGAGATGGAGCCTTTGCGGTTCTGCGACACGCATACACAGACAGCCCATTGGGAAAGATGAGATCGAACGATTCTTTAAAGAAGAAGCGACAACTCGTGAAGTCTGCGATAGAGATGAACATCACCGGGAGTGAAGAGCCTAATCAAGCGGTAGTCATTAGTAATATATCACGTGTGATAGTAAGGTATAGCGAGATGTGGAGAAAGGAGACATTTGATCACGACATATCGGGACTAGATAGAATACTCCGATTGAATTGTTTATTGCCAAAGAAGTGGCAAGATTGGCGTTCTTGTTGCCATTAATTACATTGAGCTGGTTTTATAGCTTGAGCAAGTTAATCCTTCCGGACTCCTAGTTATCATCGATTCTCGAAGATTATGTATACTTGAGTCTTCCTCTTGGTTCAAATTCTCCTATTGCTGATTTTATTTCAATTGTTCATCGATTCAGTTGGTGGTGTCCTTCTTTTCCTTTTAATGATGATAATGATGAGGATCTTGAACCCATTAACGTTGATTCTTCTATTCACGAGTATGACATTAGTATCTATACTCTAGAGATAGAGTCATCTTTACCAAATACTCAGTTGTCTATACCCGAGTCTGATGTAACTCTTACACAGTTCGATTTCTCTTAGCTCAGTATCGAAATGTTTCCTATTTACCTAGATTGGTATGTCAATCTTTCGTATCTCCTGAGATCCCTACATTGATTGAGTCTATCTCATTTTCTCATGTTCACGAGACTTCTTCCTTAAAGGTCCCGTAAGAGACTCAAGCTAGTTATCGAGACCTTGGTGTCTCAAGATTTTCATGCATGAACTTGAGTTCTTACGGTTGTTGGCACAACACAACTACGACCCTAGATATCATCAAATGTTTTGTGGTGATCTTGATATCCTTTATCTGGAGTAGTTCCTATACTCATTTCCCAGCGTGCTCTTGATCCACCATCTCTTGAGATTGAGAAAGATGTAGAGATACCCGACTCAATGAAGCCGTTAATGGCGGTGAGAATGGAGTAGTAGAGATGGAAGAAGGAAATGATGTCAAGAATGATGACCTTTGTGAGCGAGTAAAGCTAGTAGCGCAAGAGTGGAAGTCGGCGGTTGTAGAGCAGTGTGGATGCACGATATGTATATATATGTATATCTGGACTAGTGATGCTTATAGATATCTTATGATGCGGTAGTGTGCACGAGAAGCCTTACCGAATCGTTTTGCTCGAAATACCTAAGCATCTATATGCCCGAGAATCTTGATTTGCAAAAGTTTTCGTAGCTTTTGTAAATATCCGAAGAGGAAGAACAAGAGAGTGCAAATTCTCCTCAAGATTAAGCGTGCCTCCTCCTCAAGCGGATCGTAGAATTGTAGAGCTTTTTCCGCATCGTAATCCTCCACCTCTCAATGAAATTGATAGTCCGGTGATCTTGAAGAATGGGTTCGCCTTGTGGCGAATTTTCAAGTTACGGAGCTGCTCGATCGAGGCGACTCCTATGCATACCCTTCCGGTTAAAAAGTATGCGATACTCGATGGGAATCACGTCGGAAAATTCTTTCTCCCGAGCAATTGGAGAATTTTACGTGCAGCAATTCGAGAGAATTGTATGAAAAGTATATATACCTCAAAGTTACGACAATGAAAAGATTGAAATTTGCGAACTCAAGTAAGGCGGGAAGGCGAGGCGAGAATATGATAGTAAATGCAGTCTAGCTCGTTATGCCTCTTTTTAGAGTCGAGACAGATGAGAAAATGGCAGAATTGTTTCGTGCTAGATTATGCCAAGAGATCAGAATCATTTTGGCAAGCCAACCTCTAATGTTGTAATAACCCGCAGTTTTAAAAGCCTAATTACGGTCTTTAAAACCCGTAAAAAAAAATTTTGCCGTGAAATCAAATCAGATATGAAATCGAATATGATTTCAATTATTTAAAAAGGAATAGTTTTCCGTTACACACTCACTCAAGTTAGTGAATGAAAGAAATCGAAAGTTTTAACTTTTATCTGATACATTTTAACGTCGAATGCATATCGACTGTTGAAATGTCACGATATTTTCCTAAGCAATCAAGTTTGGAATTATATTCCATTATTAATGGAATATTTTAATAATGGAATTACAGTACTTACGACCATTTTAAAGATGAGTCGATACGTAACGTTTGATATGTTTTCAAACGTCAACTTTTAGAGATGAAACGAACGATGGTTTTAATGATCAAGAAACTTTAGGAAATTATTTCTTATGATATTTTTATGATATTACAGCACTAATAAGCATTTAATTAATGCTTGAACATTAGAATTAGTAAAAATATCAAAACTAGTTTCGAAAACCCTAATTTTTCGAAATGAGGGTTTATTTTGAAAATTCATGCCCTTTTTAATTATCCTATGATATAATTATCTTTTAAATCATATACCATGGTGAACATACCTATTAATGATGTGAAATAAAGATTTTTAACCCATGGTTTAACGAAATGGTCGATGGCCATTTTCTTAATGCACAAGTTGAATTATTTTCTTCTCTTATGCTATTTAATTAACCTATGATATTAATTACCATCTAAATTATATTATATGATGTATATATGTATTTTTAGCATGGAATTAAATTATTTAATGTGTTTAAGGCATAAAAGCCGTGTGTAATGCATGTGTGTATAACAAAGTGTATTTTTAATTCTATCACTCTTACATGCATATATATTCAGATTTTATATCAACAAATCTCCCACTAATGATGTATTGTAGCTATTTTCAAGAAGATTGTGTGTAAGATAACAATAATTAACCTCCACTACCTATATAAAATACTATTAAATGTTGAAAGGTTTCTTGTGTGTGCAAGTGAGAGAGGGCCGAGCATAGGGGGTTATGGGGGGTAGATATTCAGATTTTTCTCATTACCTCACTCACTCAAACACTTAAACACTCCAACTACATCATCATCTCTCTCCACAACCTCTCACCTCTCAAGAACACTTCTTCTTCCCCATTTTTTTTCTGCACCACCGAGAGCTTCCCCTCCTCTCCAAGCTTCGATTTTTCTCTTCTCACCTCCATACAACACCTTAAAACCTTGTACTTGGTTCCATCCTTATATATATCACAAGGTAGGAGTCGAATAGAAGCTTGTTGGTTCATGAAACTTTCGAAAATTTTCGAAAAGGTGTCTAGTTCATTGCATGTGTGTTAGATAATCTTTGTTGGTGATATCTTGTTAATGCATGTGTATTGATGATGAGAGGTATGTAGATATGTGTTCTTGTTCTTAGAAATGAATTGCATGTGGGTTTTGACTTCAAGAATTTTCGAATCAATGGCTATAGTGTGTGCTAAGGATGTGTAGCAATGTGTTGTGAAGCTTTGAGCATGTTATAAGAATTCATTCAAATATGTATGAAAAATATATGAAATGACCGAGACCTATGCAAGGTGGTATGGTTTTGAATCTATGAATTATGATGTTATATATATGCATATGGTAGTATTTGAAAGATTTAAAAAGGATCCATACTATTTTCTTTTTGAAACCAAGAGCATAAGGATTTTAAGTGGGTGTATGATTTTATTTTTGTACATGCAATGTGATATTATTGAATTATGATATGTGGAGAATGTATATAAATTGTTTGGAAATTTTAGAGCACTCAAGCTAAAATTTCTATATATAGCGAAATATATATATGTATAATTCTTTGTTAAATGATTTTTTATATGAGACATGCAATGACATATAATTACTCTATGATATTTTGAAAGTCTATAGGAATTTAATTAGAATTTTTAGAAATTTCTATCTATGTTTTTCTTAAGAACCGAGAGCTATATATATATGTATATATGTGTATGATTTTATTCTATAACATGCAATGATGTTTAATTACTCTAGAGCATGAACTTCATACCTTATGATTTAACTAGAAATTTTTTGGAGATGTCTACCTATTTTTTTTTTAAAAGAACCGAAGCTATATATATGTAAGTTGATGTATGATTTTCATCTGGAACATGCAAGCATATATTGTTGATTCAAGATGATACATATATTTCATATAAATTGTTTGGGAATTTTTGAAAAATTTTATACCATTTTCTTAAAAAGGACCGAAGCATATATGTATTTATGTGTTGATGTATGATTTTGATTTGTAACATGCAATGATATTTTATTGATCTTGAATATGTTTTATGCATCCTATGTTTTTGTTAGAATTTTTAAGAATCAATTACAATTTTATTCAAATAAACCGAAAGCTTTGAGCTCAACTTGGTGATGAATAAAATTGTTCTTGTTGTATTTATGGTGTTACATTGTTACACTATAGCTTATGAGCATGTAATGATTTTTGGAAAATTTTACAAAATTGTTTGATGAAAATTATAAAGAAACCGAGAGCTATGATGATGATTATGTAATATAGCATTGTTATATAATGAATTATATGACATGAAATGTCATGGATTAATGTTTAGACCTTGTGTTAATTTATTGGAATTTTAGAGAAATTGTTGGGCATTTTATTTAAAATGCCGAGACCTTATATGAATAATAAGGTGATGATTGAACAATGTTTAGTTGATTTTATGACATATTAATGACCATAGTGTATATTAATACACTATATAATATTAGAAAAAATTTGGACATTGTTTGGTAATTTTCATAATTACCGAGAAATTCTAAAGAATTTCTAAGGATTTTTAAATCCTTTTAAACAATTTATTAATAAATTATATGTCTAATATTATTTTAGACATATTTGGAAATTATGGGCAATTTTAGAAAATAATTGGTTGATAAAACAAAAATAGCCGTGAGCTATTTTTAAAATTGGAATAAGGTTTTAAATCCTTAAACCATTATTTATAATGAATTATATGTTTAAAAATTATTTTTAAACATATTAAAACAGATTTATACAAAGAACAATTGGAAATTGATTTTGAAAGAATTTAATATTAAAGTATGACTTAGTAATTAAATTACTAAGGAAAGTCAAAAGTGTTGACTTTTGAAGTCAACGTCTGAAATCGTTCGATAAACACGCTAATCTGGCGTAAGGCGCATTAAATGCTAATGACGTCACGTTGATATGAAAGTATTTCATATTTGAAGTCGTGAAATCGGCGTGAGAAAGCGTTGGACCGTTTACCAGAGGGTAAATTGGTAAGTTTCGACACATATCTCGTCTCTGTCGAAGAGCGAGAAATGTTAAGATGACACGCGTTTGAGAAGCGAATTAAATTCATTAAGGAATTGATTCACATCGATATGAAATATCGACTCTTGTTATAGACTTTGTAAGTCTTGAATTACGTAATGACGTACTAAAGCATCCTTTTATATAAAGGTGTGGACGACCAGCCATTTGGGCGTTGTGAGTGGCGAGCGTTAAAGGCGATCAATAATTTCGGTGGGCTTTATTACTAAAGCGAGAACAACTTTGCTCTTTCTTTTCAAGCATCCTTGTTTACGATACTTTCCAACTATTGTTAAAATTGTTTAAATGATTACCGCCAAAATGTTTATGTTTTGTGTATCGTATCTATCCATGAATGATGTGATGTTGTTGGGTTATTCCCAATTTGTGGATGAAAATCGATATCGGATCCTATGTCGGAAGACTTACACAGCTAGGATTTACGTGTACTTGATGGTATTTGTGTCTTTGTAAGGACAATTCACGGCGGTCGCGGGGTCGTAGAAGAGGCCTCCTTCACGACTTATGGAATGATAATAAGGGATATGGATTACGTACACGAAAATGCTTGCGAAGCAACTTTTATAAACTCGTGAAAATATTTTAGTAAGCCGGCATTTTTCAAATAAAACCCTGTGTCTTACCAATTATATAGCGAGTAATTCAATGAAAATACAATGTTTTCGGCATAAGTCCACTGGGTACAAATTTTGTACTTAGCCCTGCATGTTTGTTTTTAAATGTGCAGGTTGAGCTCGGATGCTGATGATGGAGGAGTGTTGAGAAAGTCATTTGTCCTTGATGTTTGTTAGGAATGGATAACCTTGAATACATATCGTCATATATGTATTCACACACTTTCCGCTGCAACTCTGAACTATTTTATTTTTATGTTGAATGTTAAGATAATATGAATTATGAAGCCCTTCAGATCATAATATCCTTTGGATCTGTTGGCTTAAACCTTTGGATCGAAATGTTATAAGTGTATGTTCAATCCTAAGTTCTATATTCTCATATGTTAAGTCTTATCGTGACAGTCTTCCGTACTCATGAATACTATTCCTAGTAACAGTCCGACCACTCCGGGTCATTCTGAGTGGGGTCGTGACAGAGTGGTATCAGAGCAGGTGCTCTTGAAACTTCAATTCCTTCTAAAACTAAGTCTAGATTGAGTCACTAGACTTCTAGAAAATCTACTGGCTATCCTCAACACTCCATCACATCGAGCTCAAGCGGGAAAAGGTAACTAGTTTCTTTTGAACTTATGAAGTGAAAAATTTTATATGATGATCAAATTTGAAAAGATTTTGAAGTAAAGGAAAAGGAAAGTTGTAATGTGATGATGATTGAAATGAAGAGTTATGAGTGAAGATTTTCAAAAGTTATAAATTTTGAAATTAAATAGTAATGATATGAAGTGGTTAAGTTGAAATGTATGTTTGAAACGAATCATGATGATTAAAGACGAATGTATGAAAACAAGATGATATGTACAAATATGTATGAATGAACTATGATGTTGTTTGGAGGTTGTGTTTATGAATTATGAAATCTATGTTGATAACAAAGTATGCTATTCTTTTGAGAAGAACGTAGACGATATAGGAAGTATGTTCACATAATGAAAGAAAACAAAAGAATGATAGGAAGCATGAATGTGTTTTTAATTTCTAGTTTGGAGCAGCGAGTGGAGCGTAAAGATGATCGAGAACAACGTTGACTATGAAGAATGAAGAAGGTGGATATCGTATCACGGTTTCAAAGCAAGCGACAATAATCACAATTTCAACATGTGTGACCATTGACGGGATTTCAGAATGATAAGCACCAATTTGAAGGCGTGGACGTAATAGTTATACTATGTCGGCAGCAGCTATAGCGTGCATAATGTCGTCATCGGCATCTTCTCGAAGCGTTGCTACAATCGCAAAAATTTTCTGCACTGCATGATAAATTTGTTTTAATCGTACTCTTCGATAGGATTCCGTTTTACGCATGGTTTTCGCCTGCGTATTCCTAACATTCTGAAATTTATATGTTATGAAGAACAGAATCTCTTTTTCCATCTCCTGAATACAGTAGAGTCTAGTTAAAGTTTAGCTCGAGTTTTAGATAAAGCAAAGGAACCTATAATACCTCATGTAGCTTAACATAGCAATAGGAGTTTTGTTTACTAGGTGGATCAAGAACGTTTGGTTATAGGTTGAATAGTTCATCCTAGTTGATTAATCGAAGTACTAAGCTACCCTATCTGCTATCGGATATTAGTAGTGTCTAACGGTTAGTTTTGACCGTGACGGATGGAGGAAATGCGCTACATTGCGAGGAGGAGGATAGGACTGACCCGACTCTGAGGAGACTATCCGATCTCTAGGGAAAATTTGGATGTGTGGCGAGGATTTAGGAGAGTTTTGATGTACAATTTTAGGCTGTGGAGGAATGCGAGTGTATATGGCGTGACGGACTACGATGGTATCAAGCGTCTTCTTACTATACTTCCATGTGATTTGGAAGATTACGCTCGTGAAGTTTCGGAGATTACATTTACCGTCTTGTTGGAGGATATGATTTGATAGGCGATCTACCCGTGTTCATGACCACCGACGTATATGTATATAGCATCTATGGCGCGGCACGAGAGGACCTTATCTCCTCCACGGGAGTATACATGGCGTGATGAGTCACCGAGTGGCTGTACACGAGGTTCCCGGATAGTTGACCCGGTGGTGCCTCGATATCGGATTGTGAGGCGAGACTTGTTCGAAGTGACGGAGCAGCGGACTTAGACTTTGGGAGCCCCTGTTTTCCCACCTTTGATATTCGGACATCCGGTCGTTCACCACTCCGCCTCTACCACCGATGACAGCCCCACCGCCGGTAGGAGTTTCCGTCGACAAGACGCGGATTAGTGTGGGTACTCTTGATGGGTATAACCCATCCATGACAGCTCTGATCCGATTCGTGTGGATTATGGTCCCTTTGCGGGACATCCTATGGTAGAGAGTAATGGGTGGACCCTCACAGAGTATATGGCGGTGATGACTCGGACGAGGAGGAAGAGGATCACGAGGAGGATGAGGAAGATTCGAGAGTTAATGTTAATGTTGATGTTGATGTAAAATTTGAAGGATTATGTTATCTATTTTATGTATGTTTTATTTATGCTTTTGAAGAACTTGAACAGTGGGGGAACTGGATTTTTGTAAGGCTATAAAGCCATTGTGCATGACTTTAATTTTTGTAAAGCCTTAAGGCCGATATGTGTATGGTTCTTTTCTTTTGAAATGTTTTGAAAGCAAACATGTAAGTAATCCTTGATGTAAGGACTTTTGTTTGCAAAGTACTTTATCTATGGTGCTTTTGCAATTGTATGTATATATGACCCGAGAAAGCTTTTGCAACAAATTTATGTATGACGAGAATGAAATGTTTTATTTAAGTTATTGTTTCTAAAAAGGCAAAAATGAAATTGGTACATATTCAAGTTATAAAATGATGCATGATGCTAATGATATATTTTACACAATGAATGCCTCCTAGACAAGACCACGAGCGAAGTAAGAGGCGGGCGGACCTGGGAGAAAGGGTAGAACTCGGGAGCAAGAAGAGCAGGCTATACCTCAACCACCTCCACCTCAACCCGACCGTAGGATAGAGGAATTATTCTTAAGACAAAACCTCCAACTTTCGATGGGAAAGGTAGTGGGAAGATCTTGAGCAGTGGATAAGGACTATCGAGAGAATTTTCACATTTTAAGGTGCAAGACAAGAGAGATCATCATGTGTAGCCTTCCATTTAAATGGACTCATTGATTTACGGTGGGAGGCGGAAGAAAACTTTCAAAGCAGAAGCGAGATGGAAGAGTTGACATGGGAAGATTTTAAAAGGAAGTGTATGATAAATATGTACCAAAAGTTATAAGAAGAAGAAGGAACATGAATTTTTCTTGTTAAGCGAGGAAAAGATGTCGATGGCGATTACGATCGCACATTTTGCGAAATGTCTAGATATGCTTTGGATCAAGTGGACACGGATTTAAAGATGGCGAAAAATTTAGGTCGGGGTTAAGGCGGAAATAAGAATGTCTTCTTTGGTCTTGGAGACATGACTTATACGGAGGCTCTTACGAGCTTTGGACATTGAGGCAAACAATGCCGGATGATAAGTCGGGATCATTTCGGATACGTAATACCATGGATAGGGAAAGAAAATGGGATACTAGTTTTAGTAACAATGAGGGAAATTTTGAGAACAAGAATAATGACAACAAAGTGGCGAGGGCGCTTGAGAAGTCAAGGGCAAGGATGGAGGAAGCCAGCATTTATTCCTCCAACAAGGGGACCACAAGAGCAACGAAGGGCTCTTCCGTGCCCAAAATGCCGGAAGATGCACACGGGAATGTGCATGGCGGGCAGCGGAAACTGTTTTAGGTGTGGTATGAAAGGACATTATGCAAACTTTTGTCCGGGGTTACGTTCGGAAACAGTCGTAAGGCCGAACCAACCCGGTAATGTCCAACCACTGAGAGCTATCCAATTTCAGCCCCAACCTCAACAGCAACTACAACCGCAACAATGGCAACAACCTCCACAACAACTGCAGCAGCCACAACAACAAATACAACAACAGCAGTGGCAACTACCCCAGCAACGAAGACAACAACCACTACGGTAACGTCAGCGGCAACAGCAGCCCAAACAACAACAACAGCCCCAGCAAAGGCAAGCACCACGTCAGTCGCAGCTACCTCAAGCTAGGGCGTATGCTTTGCAACGACGACAAAACGAACAGGACCAGGGAAACCTGGCAGGTATGGGAATCCTTCTAAACATGCCTGTTATAGTATTGTTCGACACTGGTGCAGCACTCATTCATAGTAGAATCATGCGTAGATCTGTTGGGACTTAGTGCGATAAAAGCCAACCAAGATATGAGAATCTCTTCACCTATAGGAGGGATTATGTACGTACACATTACGCTCGAACCTAGAGTTGAACTTAGGATCACTTAGGGTTCGGCAAATAATTTGAACATAATACCCATGGGTGGCGTAGATATAATCCTAGGAATGGGTGGTTGGCGCAAACCACTCCACGATTCTTTGCAAGGAAAGGAAAATATTATTTCATTTCACGGACAAGAAGCAACGATTTCCATGGAATAAGTATGGGAAGAGAGTCCCAATTGTGTCCGCGTTGAAGGCGAGGAAAATGATGAATAAGAAAGGATACCATGCTTTTCTCGTTTATTTGAGCGGAGAAGAAAAGCGAGGCGAAGATTGAAGACATAGATATTGTCGTGAATTTCGGATGTATTTCTAAAGATCTACCAGGATTACCTCACGATGACAATTAGAATTTACCATCGACTTGGAACGAGGATCGGCTCGATGTCAAAGGCACCCTACGAGAATGGCCCAAGGAATTGGAAGGCGAAAATCCAAATCCAGGCTGCTGGACCTAGGTTTCATTAGACCTAGTGTTTCGCCTGGGGCGCTACTGTTTTGTTTGTTAAGAAGAAAGATGTATCTTTAAGGATGTGTATAGATTATCGAGAGTTGAACAAAATGACACTCGAGAACAAATATCCTTTACCAAGAATCGACGATTTGTTTGACCAATTGAGAGGCGGGCATATTTTCAAAATCGATCTCAAATCGGGATACCACCAACTCAAGTGCGACACGAAGACATAGCTAAAAGCGCATTCGAACAAGATATGGCCATTATGAATTTGTAGTTATGCCGTTCGGATTAACTAATGCACCATTGTCAGATTATGGACCTCATGAACCGAGTGTTTCATCCGTACTTAGACAAGTTTGTCTTGGTTTTCATAGATGATATTCTCGTCTATTAGAAAATGAGGAAGACCATAAGGAACATCTAAGAATGGTGTTACAAGCGTTGAGGAATGAAAGATTATTTGCTAAGTTCAGCAAATGCGAATTTTGGTGAAGGAAGTAATGTTCTAGGACACATCGTGTCTGCGATGGAATCAAAGTGGATCCGACCAAAGTGGAAGCGGTGCAAGAGTGGAAATCACGCGAACTCGAATGAGATCAGGAGTTTTCTAGGGTTGGCTGGTTATTATAGGAGATTCATTGAGGATTCTCCAAAATAGCAAGACCAATGACCCAACTACTCGAGAAGGGAGTTAAGTACACTGGTGAGGAATGTGAGGCGAGTTTTCAAGAACTCGAAGAAAAGTTAACAAGTGCACGGTATTAGCGGTCGAATCGGATAAGGAATATGTGGTTTATCTTGGCCTCAAGAGCGGACTAGGATGCGTTTTGATGCAAGAGGAAAAGTAATAGCATACGCGTCGCGCAACTTAGACCACATGAGCTGAACTACCCAACACATGATTTAGAATTAGCGGCGATGGTGGTTCATGCTTTGAAAATATGGAACACCATCTCACACGGGTGAGATGTGAAATCTATCTGATCATAAGAGTTTGAAATACTTTTTGAGCGAGAGATCTAAACATGAGGCGAGAAGATGGCTCGAACTAGTAAAAGATTACGATCGTGGTATTAACTATCACCCGGTAAAGAGAATGTAGTAGGCGGCGCCTGAGTCGTAAAAATCAAACTAATTTGGGATGCCTCCTTACACAAGAAGATAAACTCATTGAGGAGTTCAGCAAATTAAGAATTGAATTGGTTAAACAGCCAGAGACGATCATGAATTGTATCGCTACACTTACCATGACACCTGATCTAAGAAAAAGGATCATTGAGAAACAAAGGATGGAGGAAAAGTTAGAAAAGATAAGAGGAAGAGTGAGAACTGGTGAATTGGAAAATTTCCAGGAAGCATCAGATAATGCTTTAATGTTCGAAGGAAGAATATGTGTTCCTGATGATGCTGAGATTCGGAACGACATAATGAGTGAGGCTCATGATACACCTTATACCGCCCACCCAGGCAGTACGAAAATGTACCAAGACCTAAAAGAAAAGTTCTGGTGGGAAGGCATGAAACGAGGCATAGCTTCTTTCGTAGAACGTTGCCTTGTTTGCCAACAAGTAAAAGCTTTACACCAACGTCCCTACGGGAAGTTACAACCGTTGGGTATACCTGAATGGAAATGGGATGAAATAACGATGGATTTCATTACAGATTTACCCAAGTCTAGGAAAGGAAACACTACCATATGGGTAATAGTGGACAGACTCACCAAGTGCGCTCACTTTTTACCAATTCAAAATACATATGGAGCTGATAGACTAGCCCAAATATATGTAAAGGAAGTTATACGACTACATGGAGTACCAAAATCCATTACATCAGATAGAGACTCCAAGTTTACATCGAAATTTTGGGTGAGCCTACAAAGAGAATTGGGAACAAAGTTAAACTTGATCTGTTTCACCCACAAACCGATGGGCGATCGGAAAGGACAATCAAACTCTAGAAGATATCTTGAGAACCGTAGTCTTGGATCGAGGTGCAAAATGTGAAGACATTTTACCTCTTATTGAGTTTGCCTACAATAATAGTTATCAAGCGACGATTGATATGGCCCCATCTGAGCTTTGTATGCAAGAAGTGTAGATCACCACTTTACTGGGATGAGGTAGGTGAAAGGAAAATAATAGGGCGTAAGCGGTGAATGAAATGATTGAAATCGTCCGTGATTAGGCAAAGAATCAAAGAAGCTCAAGGATAGCGAAATCATCTGACGTCTGGCGTAGATCGGACTGCATTTTGAAATTTGAGACAATGTATTTCTCAAAGTCTCTCCATCGAAAGGGATCACAAGATTTGGTGTGAAAGGAAAACTAAGACCCGTTTCATAGGACCATATGAGATCCTAGAGAGAATAGGCTCGATGCTTTATAAGTTGGCTCTTCCGCCAAACTTGGGAAATGTGCATAATGTTTTTCACGTATCTCAACTAAGGAAATATGTATACGATCCAAAACACGTGATCCACCAAGACGACGTAGTTCTCAACTCAAACATGAGTTATGAAGAGGCGCCTATCGCAATAATAGACCATAAAGTTCAACAATTGAGAAACAAATCAATTTCGCTGGTTAAGGTACTGTGGAATCACCACGGACAAGAAGAGGCTACGTGGGAGCTAGAAGATACAGTGAAGGAACGGTACCCCAGATTATTCTTTTAAGGTATACAAATTTAGGGATGAAATTTCTTTTAAGGGGGGTAGGATGTAATAACCCGCAGTTTTAAAAGCCTAATTACGGTCTTTAAAACCCGTAAAATAAAATTTTGCCGTGAAATCAAATCAGATATGAAATCGAATATGATTTCAATTATTTACAAAGGAATAGTTTTCCGTTACACACTCACTCAAGTTAGTGAATGAAAGAAATCGAAAGTTTTAACTTTTATCGGCAGTACATTTTTAACGTCGAATGCATATCGACTGTTGAAATGTCACGATATTTTTCCTAAGCAATCAAGTTTGGAATTATATTCCATTATTAATGGAATATTTTTAATAATGGAATTACGAGTACTTACGACCATTTTAAAGATGAGTCGATCGTAACGTTTGAGGCGTTTTCAAACGTCAACTTTTAGAGATGAAACGAACGATGGTTTTAATGATCAAGAAACTTTAGGAAATTATTTCTTATGATATTTTTATGATATTACAGTACTAATAAGCATTTAATTAATGCTTGAACATTAGAATTAGTAAAAATATCAAAACTAGTTTCGAAAACCCTAATTTTTCGAAATGAGGGTTTATTTTGAAAATTCATGCCCTTTTTAATTATCCTATGATATAATTATCTTTTAAATCATATACCATGGTGAACATACCTATTAATGATGTGAAATAAAGATTTTTTAACCCATGGTTTAACCAAATGGCCGATGGCCATTTTTCTTGTGCACAAGTTGAATTATTTTCTTCTCTTATGCTATTTAATTAACCTATGATATTAATTACCATCTAAATTATATTATATGATGTATATATGTATTTTTAGCATGGAATTAAATTATTTAATGTGTTTAAGGCATAAAAGCCGTGTGTAATGCATGTGTGTATAACAAAGTGTATTTTTAATTCTATCACTCTTACATGCATATATATATGTATATATTCAGATTTTATATCAACAAATCTCCCACTAATGATGTATTGTAGCTATTTTCAAGAAGATTGTGTGTAAGATAACAATAATTAACCTCCACTACCTATATAAAATACTATTAAATGTTGAAAGATTTCTTGTGTGTGCAAGTGAGAGAGGGCCGAGCATAGGGGGTTATGGGGGGTAGATATTCAGATTTTTCTCATTATCTCACTCACTCAAACACTTAAACACTCCAACTACATCATCATCTCTCTCCACAACCTCTCACCTCTCTCAAGAACACTTCTTCTTCCCCAATTTTTTTCTGCACCACCGAGAGCTTCCCCTCCTCTCCAAGCTTCGATTTTTCTCTTCTCACCTCCATACAACACCTTAAAACCTTGTACTTGGTTCCATTAAATATATATCACAAGGTAGGAATCGAATAGAAGCTTGTTGGTTCTTGAAACTTTGAAAATTTTCAAAAGGTGTCTAGTTCATTGCATGTGTGTTAGATAATCTTTGTTGGTGATATCTTGTTAATGCATGTGTATTGATGATGAGAGGTATGTAGATATGTGTTCTTGTTCTTAGAAATGAATTGCATGTGGGTTTTGACTTCAAGAATTTTCGAATCAATGGCTATAGTGTGTGCTAAGGATGTGTAGCAATGTGTTGTGAAGCTTTGAGCATGTTATAAGAATTCATTCAAATATGTATGAAAAATATATGAAATGACCGAGACCTATGCAAGGTGGTATGGTTTTGAATCTATGAATTATGATGTTATATATATGCATATGGTAGTATTTGAAAGATTTAAAAAGGATCCATACTATTTTCTTTTTGAAACCGAGAGCATAAGGATTTTAAGTGGGTGTATGATTTTATTTTTGTACATGCAATGTGATATTATTGAATTATGATGTGTGGAGAATGTATATAAATTGTTTGGAAATTTTTAGAGCACTCTAGCTAAAATTTCTATATATGGCCAAAATATATATATGTATAATTCTTTGTTAAATGATTTTTTATATGAGACATGCAATGACATATAATTACTCTATGATATTTTGAAAGTCTATAGGAATTTAATTAGAATTTTTAGAAATTTCTATCTATGTTTTTCTTAAGAACCGAGAGCTATATATATATGTATATATGTGTATGATTTTATTCTATAACATGCAATGATGTTTAATTACTCTAGAGCATGAACTTCATACCTTATGATTTAACTAGAAATTTTTGGAGATGTCTACCTATTTTTTTTAAAAGAACCGAAGCTATATATATGTAAGTTGATGTATGATTTTCATCTAGAACATGCAAGCATATATTGTTGATTCAAGATGATACATATATTTCATATAAATTGTTTGGGAATTTTTGAAAAATTTTATACCATTTTCTTAAAAAGGACCGAAGCATATATGTATTTATGTGTTGATGTATGATTTTGATTTGTAACATGCAATGATATTTTATTGATCTTGAATATGTTTTATGCATCCTATGTTTTTGTTAGAATTTTTAAGAATCAATTACAATTTTTATTCAAATAAACCGAAAGCTTTGAGCTCAACTTGGTGATGAATAAAATTGTTCTTGATGTATTTTATGGTGTTACATTGTTACACTATAGCTTATGAGCATGTAATGATTTTTGGAAAATTTTACAAAATTGTTTGATGAAAATTTTAAAGAAAACCGAGAGCTATGATGATGATTATGTGATATAGCATTGTTATATAATGAATTATATGACATGAAATGTCATGGATTAATGTTTAGACCTTGTGTTAATTTATTGGAATTTTAGAGAAATTGTTGGGCATTTTATTAAAAATGCCGAGACCTTATATGAATAATAAGGTGATGATTGAACAATGTTTAGTTGATTTTATGACATATTAATGACCATAGTGTATATTAATACACTATATAATATTAGAAAAAATTTGGACATTGTTTGGTAATTTTCATAATTACCGAGAAATTCTAAAGAATTTCTAAGGATTTTAAATCCTTTTAATCAATTTATTAATAAATTATATGTCTAATATTATTTTAGACATATTTGGAAATTATGGGCAATTTTCGAAAATAATTGGTTGATAAAACACAAAATAGCCGTGAGCTATTTTTAAAATTGGAATAAGGATTTTAAATCCTTAAATTCATTATTTATAATGAATTATATGTTTAAAAAATTATTTTTAAACATATTAAAACAGTTTATACAAAGAAATCAATTGGAAATTGATTTTCGAAAGAATTTAATATTAAAGTATGACTTAGTAATTAAATTACTAAGAAAAGTCAAAATTGTTGACTTTTGAAGTCAACGTACGAAATACGTTCGATAAATACGCTAATACGCGTAAGACGCATTAAATGCTAATGATGTCACGTTGATATGAAAGTATTTCATATTTGAAGTCGTGAAATCGAAAAACGTGAGAAAACGTTGGACCATTTACCAAGAGGGGTAAATTGGTAATTTTCAACACATATCTCGTCTCTATCGAAGAACGAGAAATGTTAAGATGACACGTGTTTGAGAAACGAATTAAATTCATTAAGGAATTCAATTCACATCGATATGAAATATCGACTCTTGTTATAGACTTTGTAAGTCTTGAATTACGTAAACGACGTACTAAAGCATCCTTTTTATATAAAGGTGTGGACGCTGACGCACCAGCTGGACGTTGACGAGTGAGCGAACGTTAAAGACGATCAATAATTTCCAGGTGGGCTTTATTACTAAAACAGAACAACTTTGCTGCTCTTTTCAACTGTCCTTGTTTACAGTACTTTCCAACTATTGTTAAAATTGTTTAAATGATTACCTGCCAAAATGTTTATGTTTTGTGTATCGTATCCTATCCATGAATGATGTGATGTTGTTGGGTTATTCCCAATTTGTGAATGAAAATCGATATCGGATCCTATGCCGGAAGACTTACACCTGGCTAGGATTTACGTGTACTGATGGTGTTGTGTCTTTGTAAGGACAATTCACGGCGGTCACGGGGTCGTAGAAGGAGGCCTCCTTCACGACTTTCGACTATGATAACATGATGGAATGATAATAAGGGATATGGATTCATACACCAAGAAAATGCTTGGCGAACAACTTTTATAAACTCGTGAAAATATTTTAGTAAGCCTGAGGCATTTTCAAATAAAACCCTTGTGTCTTACCATTATATTGGCGAGTAATTCAATGAAAATACAATGTTTTGGCATAAGTCCACCGGGTACAAATTTTGTACTTAGCCCCGCATGTTTGTTTTAAATGTGCGAGTTGAGCTCGGATCTTGATGATGGAGGAGTGTTGAGAAAGTCATTTGTCCTTGATGTTTGTTAGGAATGGATAACCTTGAATACATATCGTCATATATGTATTCACACACTTTCCGCTGCAACTCTGAACTGTTTTATTTTTATGTTGAATGTTAAGATAATATGAATTATGAAGCCCTTCGGATCATAATATCCTTTGGATCATTGGCTTAAACCTTTGGATCGAAATGTTATAAGTGTATGTTTAATCCTAAGTTCTATATTCTCATATGTTAAGTCTTATCGTGACAGTCTTCCGTACTCATGAATACTATTCCTAGTAATAGTCCGCCCACTCCGGGTCATTCTGAGTGGGGTCGTGACAGAGTGGTATCAGAGCAGGTGCTCTTGAAACTTCAATTCCTTCTAAAACTAAGTCTAGATTGAGTCACTAGACTTCTAGAAAATCTACTGGCTATCCTCAACACTCCATCACATCGAGCTCAACTGGGAAAAGGTAACTAGTTTCTTTTGAACTTATGAAGTGAAAAATTTTATATGATGATCAAATTTGAAAAGATTTTTGAAGTAAAAGGAAAAGGAAAGTTGTAATGTGATGATGATTGAAATGAAGAGTTATGAGTGAAGATTTTCAAAAATTCTAAATTTTGAAATTAAATAGTAATGATATGAAGTGGTTAAGTTGAAATGTATGTTTGAAACGAATCATGATGATTAAAGACGAATGTATGAAAACAAGATGATATGTACAAATATGTATGAATGAACTATGATGTTGTTTGGAGGTTGTGTTTATGAATTATGAAATCTATGTTGATAACAAAGTATGCTATTCTTTTGAGAAGAGCGTGAGCGATATAGGAAGTATGTTCACATAATGAAAGAAAACAAAAGAATGATAGGAAGCATGAATGTGTTTTAATTTCTAGTTTGGAGCAGCGAGAATGGAGCGTAAAGATGATCGAGAACAACGTTGACTATGAAGAATGAAGAAGGTGGATATCGTATCACAATTTCAAAGCAAGCGACCATAATCACAATTTCAACATGTGTGACCATTGACGGGATTTCAGAATGATAAGCACCAATTTGAAGACGTGGACGTAATAGTTATACTATGTCGGCAGCAGCTATAGCGTGCATAATGTCGTCATCGGCATCTTCTCGAAACGTTGCTACAATCGCAAAAATTTTCTGCACTGCGCAGTAAATTTGTTTTTAATCGTACTCCTTCGATAGGATTCCGTTTTACGCATGGTTTTCGCCTGCGTATTCCTAACATTCTGAACTTTATATGTTATGAAGAACAGAATCTCTTTTTCCATCTCCTGAATACAGTAGAGTCTAGTTAAAGTTTAGCTCGAGTTTTAGATAAAGCAAAGGAACCTATAATACCTCATGTAGCTTAACATAGCAATAGGAGTTTTGTTTACTAGGTGGATCAAGAACGTTTGGTTATAGGTTGAATAGTTCATCCTAGTTGATTAATTGAAGTACTAAGCTACCCTATCTGCTATCGGATATTAGTAGTGTCTAACGGTTAGTTTTTGATCGTGACAGATGGAGGAAATGCGCTACATTGCGAGGAGGAGGATAGGACCTGACCCGACTCCTGAGGAGACTATCCGTATCTACCGGGAAAGCTGGATGTGTGCCGGCGAGGATTTAGGAGAGTTTTTGATGTACTATTTTAGACTGTGGAGGAATGCGAGTGTATATGGCGTGACGGACTACGATGGTATCAAACGTCTTCTTACTATACTTCCATGTGACTGGGAAGATTACGCTCGTGAAGTTTCTGGAGATTACATTTACCGTGCGACTGGAGGATATGATTTGATAGGCGATCTACCCAGGTTCATCTGCCACCTGACTAATGTATATAGCATCTATGGTGCGGCACCGAGAGGACCTTATCTCCCTCCACGGGAGTATACATGGCGTGATGAGTCACCTGAGTGGCTGTACACCGAGGTTCCCCGGATAGTTGACCCAGTGGTGCCTCGATATCGGATTGACGAGGGCAGACTTGTTCAGGCGGACGGAGCAGCCAGACCTAGAGCTTTGGGAGCCCCTGTTTTCCCACCTTTGATATTCGGACATCCGGTGCGTTCACCACTCCCGCCTCTACCACCGATGATAGCCCCCTTACCGCCAGCCGAGAGTTTCCGTCAGACAGCACGGATTAGTGTGACAGGTACTCTTGATGGGTATAACCCCATCCATGATAGCTACAGTCCGATTCGTGTGGATTATGGTCCACTGCGGGACATCCCTATGGTAGAGAGTAATGGAGCTGGACCCTCTAGAGTATATGGCCAGGGTGATGACTCGGACGAGGAGGAAGAGGATCCTGAGGAGGATGAGGAAGATTCGAGGAGTTAATGTTAATGTTGATGTTGATGTAAAAATTTGAAGGATTATGTTATCTATTTTATGTATGTTTTATTTATGCTTTTGAAGAACTTGAACAGTGGGGGAACTGGATTTTTGTAAGGCTATAAAGCCATTGTGCATGACTTTAATTTTTGTAAAGCCTTAAGGCCGATATGTGTATGGTTCTTTTCTTTTGAAATGTTTTGAAAGCAAACATGTAAGTAATCCTTGATGTAAGGACTTTTGTTTGCAAAGTACTTTATCTATGGTGCTTTTGCAATTGTATGTATATATGACTCGAGAAGGCTTTTGCAACAAATTTATGTATGACGAGAATGAAATGTTTTATTTAAGTTATTGTTTCTAAAAAGGCAAAAATGAAATTGGTAGATATTAAAGTTATAAAAATGATGCATGATGCTAATGATATATTTTACACAACAGAATGCTTCCTAGACAAGACCCTGAACGAGAAGTAAGAGGCAGAGGCAGACCTATGAGAAGGGGTAGAACTCCGGAGCAAGAAGAACAGGCTATACCTCAACCACCTCCACCTCAACCTGACCGTAGGATAGAGGAATTATTCTTAAGACAAAACCCTCCAACTTTCAATGGGAAAGGTAGTCCGGAAGATGCTGAACAGTGGATAAGGACTATCGAGAGAATTTTCACATTTTTAAGGTGCACAGCACAAGAGAGACTGTCATGTGTAGCCTTCCAGTTAAATGGACCTGCTGATTTCTGGTGGGAGGCCAGAAAGAAAACTTTCACAGCAGAGCAGATGGAAGAGTTGACATGGGAAGATTTTAAAAGGGAAGTGTATGATAAATATGTACCAAAAAGTTATAAGAAGAAGAAGGAACATGAATTTTTCTTGTTAAAGCAGGAAAAGATGTCGGTAACTGATTACGATCGCACATTTTGCGAAATGTCTAGATATGCACTGGATCAAGTGGACACGGATTTAAAGATGGCAGAAAAATTTAGGTCAGGGTTAAGGCCAGAAATAAGAATGTCTCTTGCTGGTCTTGGAGACATGACTTATACGGAGGCTCTTACACGAGCTTTGGACATTGAGGCGACAATGCCGGATGATAAGTCGGGATCACTCGGATCTGAGAATACCATGGATAGGGAAAGAAAATGGGATACTAGTTTTAGTAACAAGAAGAAGGGAAATTTTGAGAACAAGAATAACATAACAACGATGCGAGGAACGCAGCAAGTCGAGGCAAGGATGGAGGAAGCCAGCATTTATTCCTCCAACAAGGGGACCACAAGAGCAACGAAGGGCTCTTCCGTGCCCAAAATGCCGAAAGATGCACACGGGAATGTGCATGGCGGGCGTGAAGCTATTTTAGGTGTGGTATGAAAGGACATTATGCAAACTTTTGTCCGGGGTTACGTTCGGAAACGGTCGTAAGGCCGAACCAACCCGGTAATGTCCAACCACTGAGAGCTATCCAATTTCAGCCCCAACCTCAACAAAGCAACTACAGCCGCAACAATGGCAACAACCTCCACAACAAGCAGCAGACCACAACAACAAATACAACAACAGCGGTGGCAACTACCCAAAGAACGAAGACAACAACCACTACGGCAGCGTCGGTGACAGCGGCCCGGACAAAAGAATAACGGCCAAAGAAAGGCAAGCACCACGTCACCGTAGCTACCTCAAGCTAGGGCGTATGCTTTGCAACGGCGACAAAGCGAGCAGGACCGAGGAAACACGGCGGTATGGGAATCCTTCTCAACATGCTGTTATAGTATTGTTCGACACGGTGCTCCGCACTCCTTCATAGCAAAATCATGCGTAGATCATTTGGGACTTAGTGCGATAAAAGCCAACCAAGATATGAGAATCTCTTCACCTATAGGAGGGATTATGTCATTACACATTTCTGCTCGAACCTAGAGTTGAACTTAGGATCACTTAGGGTTCTGGCAAATAATTTGAACATAATACCCATGGGTGACGTAGATATAATCCTAGGAATGGACTGGTTAGCTGCAAACCACTCCACGATTCTTTGCAAGGAAAGGAAAATATCATTTCATTTTCCTGGACAAGAAGCAACGCATTTCCATGGAATAAGCATGGGAAAGAGAGTCCCAATTGTGTCCGCATTGAAGGCGAGGAAAATGATGAATAAGAAAGGATACCATGCTTTTCTCGTTTATTTGAACGGAGAAGAAAAGCCAGAACTGAAGATTGAAGACATAGATATTGTCAGGGAATTTCCAGATGTATTTCCTAAAGATCTACCAGGATTACCTCCTGATAGACAATTGGAATTTACCATCGACTTGGAACCAGGATCGGCTCCAGTGTCAAAGGCACCCTACAGAATGGCCCCAAAGGAATTGGAAGAACTGAAAATCCAAATCCAGGAACTGTTGGACCTAGGTTTCATTAGACCTAGTGTTTCGCCTTGGGGAGCGCCTGTTTTGTTTGTTAAGAAGAAAGATGGATCTTTAAGGATGTGTATAGATTATCGAGAGTTGAACAAAATGACACTCAAGAACAAATATCCTTTACCAAGAATCGACGATTTGTTTGACCAATTGAGAGGGGCAGGCATATTTTCAAAAATCGATCTCAAATCAGGATACCACCAACTCAAGGTACGACCTGAAGACATAGCTAAAACTGCATTCCGAACAAGATATGGCCATTATGAATTTGTAGTTATGCCGTTCGGATTAACTAATGCACCGGTGTATTTATGGACCTCATGAACCGAGTGTTTCATCCGTACTTAGACAAGTTTGTCTTGGTTTTCATAGATGATATTCTCATCTATTCGAAAAATGAGGAAGACCATAAGGAACATCTAAGAATGGTGTTACAAACGTTGAGGAATGAAAGATTATTTGCTAAGTTCAGCAAATGCGAATTTTGGCTGAAGGAAGTAATGTTCCTAGGACACATCGTGTCTGCTGATGGAATCAAAGTGGATCCAGCCAAAGTGGAAGCAGTGCAAGAGTGGAAATCACCGCGAACTCAGAATGAGATCCGGAGTTTTCTAGGGTTGGCTGGTTATTATAGGAGATTCATTGAGGGATTCTCCAAAATAGCAAGACCAATGACCCAACTACTCCGAAAGGGAGTTAAGTACACTTGGACTGAGGAATGTGAGGCGAGTTTTCAAGAACTCAAAGAAAAGTTAACAAGTGCACCGGTGTTAGCAGTCCCAGAATCAGATAAGGAATATGTGGTTTATACTGACGCCTCGAAGAACGGACTAGGATGCGTTTTGATGCAAGAGGGAAAAGTAATAGCATACGCGTCACGGCAACTTAGACCACATGAGCTGAACTACCCAACACATGATTTAGAATTAGCGATGGTTCATGCCACGAAAATATGGAGACACATCTCTACGGGTGAGATGTGAAATCTATCTGATCATAAGAGTTTGAAATACTTTTTGACGAGAGAGATCTAAACATGAGGCCAGAGAAGATGGCTCGAACTAGTAAAAGATTACGACTGTGGTATTAACTATCACCCAGGTAAAGCGAATGTAGTAGGCGACGCCTTGAGTCGTAAAATCAAACTAATTTGGGATGCCTCCTTACACAAGAAGATAAACTTGTTGAGGAGTTCAACAAATTAAGAATTGAATTGGTTAAACGACCGAGAGGCGATCATGAATTGTATCGCTACACTTACCATGACACGATCTAAGAAAAGGATCATTGAGAAACAAAGGATGGAGGAAAAGTTAGAAAAGATAAGAGGAAGAGTGAGGCGGTGAATTGGAAAATTTCGAAGCATCGAGATAATGCTTTAATGTTCGAAGGAAGAATATGTGTTCTGATGATCTTGAGATTCGAACGACATAATGAGTGAGGCTCATGATACACCTTATACCGCCCACCCGGCGATGACGAAGATGTACCAAGACCTAAAAGAAAAGTTACGGTGGGAAGGCATGAAGCGAGGCATAGCTTCTTTCGTAGAACGTTGCCTTGTTTGCCAACAAGTAAAAGCTTTACACCAAGCGTCCTACGGAAGTTACAACCGTTGGGTATACCTGAATGGAAATGGGATGAAATAACGATGGATTTCATTACAGATTTACCCAAGTCTAGGAAAGGAAACACTACCATATGGGTAATAGTGGATAGACTCACCAAGTGCGCTCACTTTTTACCAATTCAAAATACATATGGAGCTGATAGACTAGCCCAAATATATGTAAAGGAAGTTATACGGCTACATGGAGTACCAAAATCCATTACATCAGATAGAGACTCCAAGTTTACATCGAAATTTTGGGTGAGCCTACAAAGAGAATTGGGAACAAAGTTAAACTTGATCAACATTTCACCCACATGGCGATGGGCGGTCGGAAAGGACAATCAAACTCTAGAAGATATCTTTGAGAACCGTAATCTTGGATCGAGGTGCAAAATGGGAAGACATTTTACCTCTTATTGAGTTTGCCTACAATAATAGTTATCAGCGACGATTGATATGGCCCCATCTGAAGCTTTGTATGGCAAGAAGTGTAGATCACCACTTTCTTTGGGATGAGGTGGGTGAAAGGAAAATAATAGGGCGAGCGGTGAATGAAATGATTGAAATCGTCCGACAGATTAGGCAAAGAATAAAAGAAGCTCAAGATGATGCGAAATCCTACGTTGATACGCGAGATCGGGCTGCAATTTGAAATTGGAGACAAAGTATTTCTCAAAGTCTCTCCATCGAAAGGAATCACAAGATTTGGTGTGAAAGGAAAACTAAGACCCGTTTCATAGGACCATATGAGATACTTGAGAGAATAGGCTCGATGGCTATAAGTTGGCTCTTCCGCCAAACTTGGGAAATGTGCATAATGTTTTCACGTATCTCAACTAAGGAAATATGTATACGATCCAAAACACGTGATCCGTCAAGACGACGTAGTTCTCAACTCAAACATGAGTTATGAAGAGAACTATCGCAATAATAGACCATAAAGTTCAACAATTGAGAAACAAATCAATTTATTTGGTCAAGTCTTTGTGGAATCACCACGGACAAGAAGAAGCTACGTGGGAGCTAGAAGATCTGATGAAGGAGCGGTACCTAGATTATTCTTTTAAGGTATACAAATTTGGGACAAAATTTCTTTTAAGGGGTAGGATGTAATAACCCATGAGTTTAAAAGCTAATTACGGTCTTTAAAACCCGTAAAATAAAATTTTGCCGTGAAATCAAATCAAATTTGAAATCGAATATGATTTCAATTATTTACAAAGGAATAATTTCCTGTTACACATTCACTCAAATTAGTGAATGAAAGAAATCGAAAGTTTTAACTGTTATCGGCAGTACATTTTTAACGTCGAATGCATATCGACTGTTGAAATGTCACGATATTTTCTAAGCAATCAAGCTTGGAATTATATTCCATTATTAGTGGAATACTTTAATAATGGGATTACAGTACTTACGACCATTTTAAAGATGAGTCGATCGTAACGTTTTGAGGCGTTTTCAAGCGTCAACTTTAGAGATGAAACGAGCGATGGTTTTAATGATCAAGAAACTTTAGGAAATTATTTCTTATGATATTTTTATGATATTACAGTACTAATAAGCATTTAATTAATGCTTGAACATTAGAATTAGTAAAATATCAAAACTAGTTTGAAAACCTAATTTTTCAAAATTAGGGTTTATTTTGAAAATTCATGCCCTTTTAATTATCCTATGCTATTAATTATCATTTAAATCATATACCAAGGTGCACATACCTATGAATGATATGAAATAAAAATTTTAACCTATGGTTTATCCAAATGGCCGATAGCCATTTTCTTGTGCACAAGTTTGAATTATTTTCTTCTCTTATGCTATCTAATTAACCTATGATATTAATCACCATCTAAATTATATTATATGATGTATATATGTATGTCTAGCATGGAATTAAATTATTTAATGTGTTTAAGGCATAAAAGCCGTGTATATACATATGTGTATAACAAGGTGTAATTTTTATTCTATCACTCTTACATGCATATATATATATATATATATATATATATATATTCAGATTTTATATCAACAAATCTCCCACTAATGATGTATTGTAGCTATTTTCAAGAAGATTGTGTGTAAGGTAACAATGATTAACTTCCACTAGCTACATAGGATAATAATAATAAAATTGAAGAGTTTGTGTGTGCAAGTGAGAGAGGGCCGAGAGATGTGAGGTTATAGGGGTAGATATTCAGATTTTATTCACTCATCTCACTCACTCAAACACTTATACACTCAACCCATCATTCTCTCTCTCAATCTCTTCTTCTTCTCTCTCTCAAGCATCATCTTCCTCTCCCCAAAAACAGCCATAGCCGAGAGCTTCTCCCTCCATAGCCAAGCTTGAAATTTCTTCCTATCTTCCATACAACACTTAGATACCTTGAGTTATTCCATTAAACCATATATCCAAGGTAGGAATTGAAACAAAGCATCTATGGTTCTCGATTTTTTTTAAAATTTTCGAAAAGATGTCTAGTTCATTGCATGTGTGTTAGATAATCTTTGTTGATGATATCTTGTTAATGCATGTGTATTGATGATAAGAGGTATGTAGATATGTGTTCTTGTTCTTAGAAATGAATTGCATGTGGGTTTTTACTTCAAAATTTTGAATCAATGGCTATAGTGTGTGCTAAGTATGTATAGCAATGTGTTGTGAAGCTTTGAGCATGTTATAAAAATTCATTCAAATATGTATGAAGAATTAATGAAATGACCGAGACCTATGCAAGGTTGTATGGTTTTGAATCTATGAATTATGATGTTATATATGCATCGTTAGTATTTGAAAGATTTAAAAGGATCCATGCTATTTTCCTTCTTGAAACCGAGAGCATAAAATTTTAAGTGGGTGTATGATTTTATTTTTGTACATGCGATGTGATATTATGGATTTATGATGTATTGAGAATGCATATAATTTATTTGAAAATTTTAGAACACTCTTGCTATTTTTTTTATGATGACGAAACATATATATACATATTTGAATGATGATTGATTTTATTTAAGACATGCAATTACATATAGTGAATCTATGATATTATGTGAATCATAGCCTTTTATTTGAAATTTTAGAAAATTCCTACCCTAATTTTCAAAAATGACCGAGGCCATATATATGTATATATATGTGTATGATTTTATTTTATAACATGCAATGATGTTTTATTACTCTAGAGCATGAACTTTATACCTATGATTTAATTAGAATTTTTGGAAATATCTATCTATTTTTCTTAAAAGGACCGAGGCATATATGTATATATATGTTGATGTATGATTTTGATTTGTAACATATGTGTTGATGGTGTTTTATTGATCTAGGATATGTTTTATGCATCCTATGTTTTGTTAGAATTTTAAGAATCAATTACAATTTTTATTCAAATAAACCGAAAGCTTTGAGCTCGACTTGGTGATGAATAAAATTGTTCTTGATGTATTTTATGGTGTTACATTGTTACACTATAGCTTATGAGCATGTAATGATTTTTGGAAAATTTTACAAAATTGTTTGATGAAAATGATGAAGAGGCCGAGAGCTATGATGATGATTGTATGATATAACATTGTTATATAATGAATTATGTGACATAAAAATGTCATGGACTAAGGTTTAGACCTTGTGTTAATTTATTGGAATTTTAGAGAAATTGTTGGGCATTTTATTAAAAATGCCGAGACCTTATAAAAATAATAAGGTGACGTTCGAAAATTGTTTGGTTGATATTATGACATATTAATGACCATAGTGTATATTAATACACTATATAATATTAGAAAAAGTTTGGACATTGTTTGGTAATTTTCATAATTACGAGAAATTCTAAAGAATTTCTAAGGATTTTAAATCCTTTTAATAAATTTTATTAATAAATTATATGTCTAATATTATTTTAGACATATTTGGAAATTATGGGCAATTTTAGAAAATAATTGGTTGATAAAACACAAAATAATAGTGAGCTATTTTTAAAATTGGAATAAGGATTTTAAATCCTTAAATTCATTATTTATAATGAATTATATGTTTAAAATTATTTTAAACATATTAAAACAGTTATAAAAGAAATCAATTAGAAATTGATTTTGAAAGATTTTAATATTAAAGTATGACTTAGTAATTAAATTACTAAGAAAAGTCAAAATTGTTGACTTTTGAAATCAACGTACGAAATACGTTCGATAAATACGCTAATACGCGTAAAACACATCAATTTCTAATAACAACACGTTGGTATGAAAGAATTTCACATTTGAAGTTGTGAAATCGAAAAACGTGAGAAAACGTTGGACCATTTACCAAGAGGGGTAAATTGGTAATTTTCAATATATATCTCGTCTCTATCGAAAAGCGAGAAATGTTAAGATGATACGCGTTTGAGAAACGAATTAAATTCACTAAAGAATTCAATTCACATCGATATGAAATATCGAATCTTATTATAGACTTTGTTAGTCTCGAATTACGTAACGACGTACTAAAGCATCCTTTTTATATAAAGGTGTGGACGACGCGCACCGGTGGGCGTTGACGAGTAGCGAGCGTAAAGGCGATCAATAATTTCCAGGTGGGCTTTATTACTAAAACAAAATCACCTTGCTGCTCTTTTCAACTGCCTTTGGTTACAGTACTTTTCAACTATTGATAAAATTGTTTAAATGATTACCTGCCAAAATGTTTACGTTTTGTGTATCGTATCCTATCCATGAATGATGTGATGTTGTTGGGTTACTCCCAACTTATGAATGAAAATCGATATCGGATCCTATGCAGAAGACTTATACAGCTAGGGTTAACGTGTACCGATGGTGTTGTGTCTTTGTAAGGACAATTCACGGCGGTCACGGGGTCGTAGAGGAGGCCTCCTTCACGACTTTCGACTATGATATTACGATGAAATTATGACAAGGGATATGGATCATACGCGCAAGAAAATTCTTGGCCAAGCAACTTTTATGAACTTGTGAAAATATTTTAGTAAGCGAGGCATTTTCAAATAAAACCTTGTGTCTTACCATTATATTGGCGAGTAATTCAAAGATAATAAAATGTTTTCGGCATAAGTCACGGGTACAAATTTTGTACTTAGCCTGCATGTTTGTTTTAAATGTGCGAGGTTGAGCTCGGATCTTGATGATGGAGAGTGTTGAGAAAGTCCACTGTCCTTGATGTTTGTTAGGAATTGTCAACCTTGAATACATATCGTCATATATGTATTCACACACTTTCCGCTGCAACTCTGAACTGTTTTATTTTTATGTTGGATGTTAAAATAATGTGAACTATGAAGTCCTTCAGATCATAATATCCTTTGGATCTGTTGGCCTAAACCTTTTGATCCGAAATGTTATAAGTGTATGTTTAATCCTAAGTTCTATATTCTCATGTGATAAGCTTTATCGTGACATCTTTTCGTATCCGTGAATACTATTCCTAGTATTAGTCCGCTCACTCCGGGTTAGCCCTGAGTGTGGTTGTGACAGCTATGTAATACCCCGGGTATTTAAACACCAATTTTTGAAATTTTGAAGAAATTTATTTACGATGAATCCAAGAATGAAAATGAACGTCGATAATTTTTGATTTTGAGTGAATAGAAAATTCTATTAATTTTCTCGCATATAATGGATCATAATAACAAACAATTGTGTTTTTAAATACATATGAAATATAAACTAGATAAGTATTACTCTAATAAAGAAAAAATTACATCTTCTTTTGTATGTTCTATTATTTTCGAAAATTAGAGTGTACACATGGATAAATTGTGATGAAATTGTGATCAAGTGTAGGATCACTAATGTGATGAGATTATTTTCTTTGTATATGGAAGATATTTAATTTATGTTATAAGGTAAGATAATGACATTTTAGAGATAAGATATGGTTTGATAATGACATTTTCTTTAAGATAAGATTTTCTAAGATATTTTTATTAAATATAAGATAAGGTAATTAATGAAATTTGACCAAGAGATGATATTTATCTCTTTAATGCTTCAATAAGGTGATAATCATCACAATAAGATATTTTTCTAATTTTCTTCACCTAATTTTCGAAAATAAAGAATTATGTGTTGATATGTCATCAAATAATTTATTTAATTGCACAAGCTTTAATACTTTATAAATATCATGGAATCAAGGTCAATCTTATCTCCTAAATACCATATGATTTTCGAAAATGAGAAAATAATAGAAAGATAGAAGGAAAATTTGTTATTTAAGTTTTAGCTTTATAATTTTCGAATAAAGTGGGGAATTTTGCTAGATTGGTTCAAGAAATTTATTTTATGATACAAGGACATTATTATTTATATAATACTTCATTAAAATAATTTTAGTTATTAAAAGAATGAAGATTTGATAATTTATCCTTAATTTTTAATTATAATTCAATAACTTCACTTTAGTATATAGAATTGTTCTTAATTGTTTTTCCTATGATTTATTCTATCATCTAAGATCTATATTATGTCACATAGCTATTAATTGGAAGAAAATAAAATATGTAGCATATTTCATTCAAAAGGACCGAAAATTAGAATAATAAGTGTGAAAAGAAGAAATTTTCATCTCTTATGACAATGATGTATAATTATTATGATGTAGAGATATTATTAATGTTAAGATAAGGTGAATTATTAATTAAACAAGTTGGATGTGTTATTTGGACTCATATGGCTGAAAACTTTGACAAAATAAGAAAGAAATAATTTTGAAACTCTTTGATAGTGATGTTTAATCTTTGAAAATGATATGAAATTAATTAATGAAGTATAGTATAAGATAAAATTTTGTCTCATACTCCCACTTGATGACCGAAAATAGGGAGGATAATTAAAGGTGTAAATTGTTGACTTTTAATTAAGATATTTTGTTAAAGTATGATTAAAATATATTATTACTTCTATAAATAGAGATCACGCCTCTCTTATGATTATTATGACTGAAAATATTATAGAAAAAAGAAAGTGTTCTCAAAATTCTCTTCAATCCTAGTTAGAAAAACGTTGTCGTCACGAGTCAATCCCGATTAAAGGTTAGAAATCGATGAAACTTCTTATATATGCAAAAATATTAGAAATTCATCCATGAAATTTTAAGGTATATGCTTTTGTTATTTTATGTGAAAATTTAGAAATTTTGTTAAATGTTTAAGTTGTTAATTAAATATGTTTATATGATGTTTATAAGCAAGTATTATGAATTTAGTACAAAGTTGAGCATGTTATAATTTTCTTCATGAAAACCGAAATTATGTAAGAATAATATTTTGATGGAAATGAATTTTAATTGTTGTTTTGAGCATGAATTAATGATAGTTAGTAATGTTTAATTATGTATGATTTAAATCATAATTTTTGGAAAAATATTGGATATTATTTTATGATAATTTCGAAAACTATAAAGTATGGGATATTGATGTATGGGTTATGTATGATGAATATTAAGGCATATTATTGATATATGATGCTAATAATATGTTGTGTGTATT
Source organism: Salvia rosmarinus (assembly GCA_036937905.1). Lineage (NCBI taxonomy): Eukaryota > Viridiplantae > Streptophyta > Magnoliopsida > Lamiales > Lamiaceae > Salvia > Salvia rosmarinus. The sequence continues at coordinate 42,235 of JAODLM010000569.1, forward strand.
AATTAGAATTTTTGAAAATTGTTTAGTTAATTATTCAAGATTTTCAAAAACTATAGTATAAAGAGTTATGATGTCAAATTTTTCTATCTAATATTATTTTGTCACGCCCCCGCCCCGGATGACCCAGACTGGAGGGTGACTAATACTAGGAATAATATTTTAGGGTTACAAGGGCTAAGATAAAGGTACATATCAAAAGTAAACTAGCATGCTTGAACATAACATAAGATGATACCATGACAACTCAAGTGGTTTAGGCCATCAGACCCAAAGACTTAACAATGATCCGATGGACCTCAATAGTCTATGTTGCATTATCATCCAACAGATCCAAAAGATATAGATGACCTGAAGGACCTCAATAATTCATAACAGTAAACATAACATAAGAGAGTTTAGAGTTTGCAGCGGAAAGTGTGTGAATACATATGTGACGATATGTATTCAAGGTGAAACCAAATTCTTAACAAAAACAGTCAAGGACATTGGACTCCTCAACACTTCTTCCATCACCATCATCAGAGCTCAACCTGCACATTTAAAAACAAACATGCAGGGCTAAGTACAAGATTGCACTCAGTGGACTCGTGCCGAAAACATTTTATCGTAATTGAATTACACTGCCAATATCATGGTAAGTCACAAGGGTTTTAGTTGAAATGCCTTGTGCTTACTAAAACATTTTCAGTTCGTAAACATCGCTCGGCCGAGCATTTTTCTTGGTGTGTATGATCCGTATCCCACATTCTCATCATAACATCAAAGATCAAACGTCGTGAAGGAGGCCTCCCTCAACGACGCCGAGACCGCCGTGGTGCCCCTTACGACTCACGGTCCGTTCGGTGTACACGTTAACCCTAGCCAGGCATAGTCTTCCGGCATAGGATCCGATATCGATTTCATAAAAAGGTTGGGCACGACCCAATGATAAACGCGCATTTACACGTTTATAGTTGATATTTGAAGATGAGTTTAGCTCGTTTAATGTGCGTTTACGTATCGATTCCTAATGTTTTATCTATTTTAGAAGATCTTGCTCTTGGGTGTTCTTTTGGTGTTGTGTAGGTCTATATGTTGAAAATCGAAGCAAGGAGCGACGACGAGCCAAAACACACAATCTGGCGTGTTTTAGCGACCGGCTCAGCGGCAGCGTTCTCATGATCGCGATCTTACGGGTTCTCGCGTGTTTCTAGCGCCGGCCTAGCGGCCGCTGGGCGCCGCGAAAACTCTGTAACCGCGATCACGGTAACGCGCTGCCAGCGCCAGCAGCAACTAGCGAGAAAGCCGGCTGGGCGATTTCTAGCGACGGATCGGACTTCCTAGCGACCGCTAGGTGTGGTCGCGAACCAACCAAGCGGGCGCAAGAGGCGATCGCGGGCGAGAAGGCCGCGCGCGAGGATTACCTCGCGACCACACCTAGCGACCGCGAAGGGTGGTCGCGAGACGGCGCGGCAGAAGGAAAATTAGGGTTTTGGGGTGTGCCTATATATATGGCAACACCCCCTCGCGCCCCCAACTTCACAACTACGTTTCCAGAGCCTCTTTTATCAGTTTTTACATCAGTTTTTCAGAGTTTTAGCTTTAGGTTCCATATAGTTTCATTCTAGATTTATTTTACGTATTGTTCTCCGTTAGTTTACGTTTTGTTTACGATCCGGAACGTTTCGTCCGGACGATTTCTGCAAGTTTCCGTTTTTCGCTGAGGTTGGGATTCAAGCCCAACGTGTTCATCCAACGCTACATCACGGGTTTTATATATTTAATTTTTGTCTTTATGTTTAAATCGTATTTCATTTCGTTTATGATGTCTGGCTAGTTTTTCGTTCTAATCCTAGGGTTTGCATGATTCGATCCTATATGTTGTGATTCCTGTTATCGTTATTTACCGTCCATGCATTGATTCATGATTCGATTGTGCTTATTTATATGTGTTGGTTTCTGATCAATCTCGATGCATATTTGGTTGTCGGTTAATACGTAATTGTGTTAATTGTCGATCGATATCGAATGCATGATACGAATGAGCCTTGAGTCGTAGCTGAGATAGGATATTCGTAGGAAGCATATTCTTTGTGATCCGTTTGGAGTTACTTGTTTTCACCTAGAGACGTAACAGTAATAGGGAAAACTAGTAATCTACAGCCGCTTTTGTCGTAACAGAAATTGTCGGTTATATATGTGATCTTCCATTTTGTCTGGATTAAAATTGGTTAATAAGAACAGGATAAACATACGTTGTGGATTGGATTAATGCAGCCCTAGGGTTAGTCGTCTTTCTCTGTTTTTAAACATCCGAGTGTTTATTGCTTTAATTTACTACGTTTTGTTACCTTTGCTTTGGATTGAGTTCCGAAGCCCTAAAATACCTTAAAACCATATTTGTTACTTGGATAATGATGAATTCTTGTTGAGTTAGCTTCTGTATTTTCGTATTACAATCCCTGTGGATACGATACTTCGCTTACCCTATATTTACACCTTTTCGTGTTAGAAAATTAAGCGATCAAATTTTGGCGCCGTTGCCGGGGATTGTTAAGATCATATAGGAATAACTTGTCAATTTGGAATTATTAATTCAAGTTGTACTTTTAATTTTTATTTTTATTCCTTGCCAATCTGATTTCCTTCTTTTTCTTGGTGGTTTATGTTCACAAGGTCCCAAGGACCTCGAAATACACTTTGATCCGAAATCGAGAATTCAAAGGAGAAGGAGAAGGCAAGAAGAAAGGAAGCAATGGCAAATCGAATAACGGGCGTTCCTCCCAAGTAGCCGCACTTTGTTGGCGGATTTCCGAAATCTGGCGCCTAATTGGCGACTATGGGACTCGTTGTCCCTGCTCCGGAGGCGGCAAGGCCGCTGAATTACATGTACAGACCTCCTACCGAGCAATTTCAAGGAGGCGGATGGGGCCCAGAAGTAAATGCTAACAATTTTGAGCTTAAGCCGGCCCTAATCAGCATGGTTCAAGGGGAACAGTTTGGAGGAGGAGTCACAGAGGATCCGAATGCCCATCTCGAGACCTATCTCGACATTTGTGACACCATCAAACAGAATGGGGTGCCACAAGACACAATCCGGATGCGTATGTTGGATTCTCTTTGCGAAATCAAGCGAAGGGCTGGTTGAGACCTTAGATCGACGGGCATCAACGGTTGGGCGATTCGTGTGAGAAATTCCTTCAAGTACTTTCCTCCGGCTAAGGCACAGAAGATCATAGCCGAGATTTCCCACTTCTCCCAGTTAGGAGATGAATCTTTATTCGAGTCGTGGGAAAGATTGAGGGCCTATTGAGAAGGTGCCCACGGCATGGATTTTCGAGGAGGCAGTTACCCGTTTCTGTGGTGACACCTCACGAGGAGTATTGTTGACGCATCGGCCGGAGGTTGCCTTTTGAGCAGACGTGTAGGCGAGGCCGGCCGCGTCATAGAAAGATGGCGCCAGCGGTTATCGATGGCCGATGGAGAACACCGGTGGTGAAGGCTGCAGCAGAGTTGAAGGTGACTCAAATGCGACAATATTATGGGCATTCACCTTGTTAAAAGCCGATTTGAGAAAGAAAGGAAAGGAAAAGGCGTGGCTCGGATAAATGCCGCAGTCGAGATGATCGATCGGTGAGGGCGTGAATTACATAAATCGGAGGAACAACCGTCTGGGGAATCCGGTACAATCCGAACAATGTAAATCACCCAAATTTCTCGTCGCCAACCCCAATAATTTTCAGCGACCTCCGCCAGTTTCTCGATTCGAGCGTGATTCAAGAGAAGAAGCCGAGTCTAGAGGATATGATGCAGCGGTGGTTGTAAGCAACCAACAATTGGCAACGAATCGTAATCGTTTATAAGCAACAAGGCGGAAGATCAATCATTTGGAGTCCTTCCGACGGCTATGGGAAAGCACATGAAGATGATGGAGAATCAAATAAGTCGAGATAGCGCTGTGTAATGGGCGGCACAAGTCGGACCAATTTCGAGAATGTCTGGAGGTAAACCCTAAAATCACCGTAATGCCATTCATTTGAGGTGGGCGAGCTTATCAAAGTCACGAGGAGACGAGCAGGGCAAGCAGGCAGAGAGAATCTCGCGACCGAGCTCGCGACCATGAGCCCGCCGCGAGGAAAATGGCAATGAGTTCGCGAGCGGCTCGTGGCGCAACAAGTCAAAACGCTACCGCGACATCCGAGGACCTGCGGCGACCTAGCGGTCGCGAGTCGTTCCAAGAGGCCGCGAAATCGACAGCGAAGCTTGACGCCGCACCTAGCGCCGCGAAAGCGCCAGCGTCCGTCAAGACGAAAGAAGACACTATTCATATACCCAGCGACCCGCGCGCGGTCGCGAGTCGAATCATGAAGAGCCAGCTTTGAAGAGATTTCCACGTCGTGCCTCCAATTCCGTTTCAAGCCGTTTAGCCAAGCCCGTCTGACGAAGTTGACTAGATTCATGGAGATGTTTCAAAAGGTGCATATTAATATTCCTTTACTTGATGCACTTGAGATATGCGGGTTATGTGAAGTTTTGAAGGATGCCGTTGCCGATAAGAAGAAGCTTGGAAAATTCGAGGCGATAAATCTGTCTCAAGAGTGCGATCTTTGTCTTTGCAAAAGTTGCCGCTCAAGCGAGAAAGATCCGGGCTTCACCATCGCATGTGTCATCGGAGGACGGACATTCTCAAGGTTACGTGTGATTTGGGGCAACATCAATCGATGCCGTTGTCCATTTTAACCGATTGGAGATTGGGGAGATCAAGCCGACCACCATAGCTCTTGGATGGCGAAACCTCGGTGACTTATCCGAAGGGGATAGTGGAAGGCGTGCTCGTGAAAGTTCGAGATTTCATCTTCGGTGATTTCGTTGTTCTCGACATGCGGAGGATGGGAATACACCTCTTATTCTCGGGCGACCATTCCTAGCTACCGCGAGCATTGATAGATGTGCAAGATGGAGATCTCACCTTCCGAGTCAGCGGCGAAGAGATGAAAATCTCTATATATGGCGCTATGAAGCGACTGGAGAAGACCATGGAAGATTGTCGAGTTATAGAGCGGTTATCATGCTCACTTTCAATCGATTGATCCGGTGGAGTTTTGTATGCAAAACTCGATTTTCTCATCCGAGACCTTGATGAGGCGTGTGACGAGATTTTAGAGTACCTTGAGTCCATCGATGAAGTCGAGGCCCTCCCAGAGTCGGTGCCTTATTTGGATGTGAGGAAGCCGATTGGAGGAGAGGGACGTGGTGAAGAAGGAAGAGACTACAGAAGATGGAGTTGAAAGAGTTGCGGACCACTGCGGTATGCCTTCTTAGGCGGCGATGAGGCGTGCCGGTGATAATATCTTGGCTTTGGTGATGAGGACACGTAAACCGATGGTCGTGTTGAAGCGGTACAAGTCGGCGATTGGGTGGGCGATTTACGATATCGAGGGGTCAGCCCTCGATTTGCATGCACCGGATCTGTTGGAGAATGAATACAAGCGAAGGTGCAACCTCAGCGCCGATTGAATCCGGCAATCGAGAGGTCGTCGAAAGGAAGTGTTGAAGCTCTTAGGCGCGGGCATGATCTATGCCATATCCGACGGCGAGTGGGTTAGCCCTACTCAAGTGGTATCGAAAGGGGTATCACGGTGATCGAGACGAGACGAGCGAGCTTGTGGCAACAAGACTCGTAACAGGATGGCGGTTTGCATCGACTATCGTGCTCGAACACGGCCACGAGGAAAGACCATTTTCCCCGCCTTTATTGATCGGATGTTGGACGGACTAGCGGGTATGAGTTCTCTTGTTTTTCGATGGATATTCGGGTACAATCAGATTGCCATCGCTCAGAAGATCAGCACAAGGCGGCGTTCACTTGTCCGTATGGGTTTTAGCCTATGGCGAATGCCGTTGGATTGTGCAATGCTCGCCACGTTCAAGGTGCATGATGTCCATCTTCCATGGGTTGATCGAGAATATTATGGAAGTCTTTATGGGCGATTTTTCCGTGTTTGGCTCTTCGTTCGACCATTGTCTCCATAACTTGTCACAAGTCTTTGCAAAGATGTGAGGAGGCGAATCTTGTTCTCAATTGGGAGAAGTGCCATTTCATGGTGAAGGAAGGTATCGTGCTTGGTCACAAAGTCTCGACCGAGGGTTTGGAAGTGGACCGAGCAAAGATTGTCGCTATCGGCGCCTCCGCCTACAAATGTCAAATCGGTGAGGAGTTTTCTCGGTCGCGCGGGTTTTATAGGCGGTTCATCAAGGATTTCTCGGCGATCACGAAGCCATTGTGTGGATTGCTCGAGAAAGATATGAGTTCGTGTTCACGAAGGAGTGTTTGGAGGCGTTCGAGAAATTAAAGTTGGCCCGATCTCGACTCGGTTTGATCTCACCCGATTGGGTCAACCGTTCGGTGATGTGTGATGCGGTGATTGGGCGATTGGTGCTGTTTTGGGCGAAACGAGACAAGCTTTTCCGAGTCATCTATTATGCAAGTAAGACTCTCGACTCTGCTCAAATGAATTACACCACCACGGAGAAGGAATTACTTGTGCGTGGTCTATGCTTTCGATAAGTTTAGACCTTATTTGGTGGGCACCCACACCATCGCACTGCTGACCATGCCGCCATTCGCCATCATTCGCGAAGAAGATTGCCGAGATTGGTGAGATGGATCCTCCTTCTTCAAGAGTTCGACATGGAAATCAAAGATAGAAAGGCTACGAAAATGTGGTAGCCGACCACTTGTCGAGATTGGAGGCCGATCGAAGGAGAGGATAGGAAGATTGGCATAAAGGAGAACTTCCCGCAGCGAGCACATCTTGGCGTCGTCGATCACACACCATGGTACGCTGATTTTGTCAATTACTTGGTGATTGGAGTTATACCTCCATCGTGCAAGGTCATTTGAAAAAAGTTTCTCCACGATGTTAAGTTCTACTATTGGGACGATCCTCATCTCTACCGCCGATGTGCGATGGTTTGATCGTCATTGCGTTCCCCGAGGAGAATGGGAGAACATAATCCACGAGTGCCATAGTTCGTTGGTGGCGGCCATTTTGCGGCGGCAAAGGCAGTGCAAAGATTTGCCATGATGGTTTCTTTTGGCCTTCGATCTTCAAAGATTGTCGATCATTTATCAAGAGTTGTGATCGTTGTCGAAAGTGGGGAATGTCACTAAGAAAGGCGAGATGCCGAGAAAACCATCATGGAGGTGGAACTATTTGACGTATGGGGATCGACTTCATGGGTCCGTTCCCGATGTCTTGTGGCTACATATATTCTTCTTTGTGGAGTCGTCTCCCGTTGGGTGAAGCAATTCGAGTATCACGAACGACTCGAAGGTTGTAATCAAGTTCCTTCACAAGAACATTCGACTCGATTTGGAGTCAGAGGCGTTGATCGGTGATGGGGATCGCGACTTCAATAATAAGTGGCTAGGCAACGTTCTGGCCAAATATGGTGTGAAGCGTCGAGTCACTTCCCTACCATCCACAAGCAAGCGGGCAAGCCGAGCTCGCATGACCGAGAGATCAAGCGATTCTAGAGAAATCGGTTGTTCGGCGTAAAGATTGGGCTAAGCGGTTGGACGGCGCTCTTTGGGCTTACCGGATGCGTACAAAGCTCCCATCGGCTATCTCCATATCAAATGGTATTTGGTAAATCCCGCCATTTACGGTTGAATTGGAGCACAAAGCGTATTAGGCGACTAGGAGAATCAACATGGACTTCAAGGAGGCCGGTATGATGAGGGTGACCAAGCTGTTAGAGCTCGGCGAGTGGAGGAATGAGCGTTCGAGAACTCTCGGATATCTGAGCGAGCCGTAAATTTCACGACCTCCACATTCGTCGAAAGGATTTTGGCGGGTAATGAAGTCCTACTTTACAATGCTCGACCGCCTATTCAGGAAAGCTAAAGTCAAGATGGTCGGGGCCGTACATTTACCGTGCGTTTGCGATGGAGATTCTGAGCTCCAGACTCGGGGGCAACATCTTTAAAGTGAGCGGCGGTACCTCAAAGCATACTTCAAGTCACACTTCGACCAGAAGTCGAGGTGACCGACTAAGCGAGCCATGATACGAGGTGCCGTCGAGCTAGCGGCGATAATTCTAGCTTGGTTGGGAGGTAACCCAGCAGTTTTACCCGCTTTTTGTTTTGTTGTTTTCGTTTTTGTTTTGGTTGTGTTTACGTGTTTGTGTCTTGTTTCGTTGTTTTGTTAGATCCCAAGTTTAATAGCTTTTTAAAAAAAAAAAAAAAAAAAAGTACTAGCGACCACCTAGCGACCGCGAGGTCGCAAGGGTAACGCGAAAGTAGGCGAACGTTGTTTTCGGCGGACGAGCTCGCGGCCAAGCTCGCGATCGCGAGCTCGGCATGAGATCCGTCGCGACCAGCGACTCGACCAGCGCCCGCCGTGACCGCTTTTATCCTTATTTTTCCCCAAAATTCTAACCTACACACACACACACGTTTTTTGCATCAAAGCAGCAGCCCTCTCCCCTCTCAAGCACACAAACACCTCTTTTCCCCAATTTTCTTACATTTCTCCGTCAAATCCACCCAAGGTATGCTATATTCGTTTAATTCTTCATGGGTTTACATTTATTGAGCATGATTAGGAAGGATTTGTTCTATTTATCCTCTTGAGGTGGGTTTAATTAACTTTGAGAGACTAGGGTTTATTTTGCTAGATTTGTGTGGTGTTTGAGCATGATTTGTCCAATGATAGGTTTATTCACGTTTATACAAGTATATTGTTCGTCGAATGTGCCTACATTGTTGATTTGGGTTCATAAATTGTGAAAATAGCCTTGAGTTTTTTGATACGCTGTATACAGCGACAAGGCCATGACGGTGCGTCTGGCCGCTGCTCTGTCATTGGCCTATGTAGATAACGTCAAGGCCCGTCGGCGGCCGCTACCGTGCCAGCGATCTCCTAGCGACCGCTAGGTCTCAAGGGTGATCGCTAGTTTTCGCCGAGCGTCAATTTTGAATTTTTTGGCTATGTGTGTGTTTTTCCCATTGTATGTTATCTTGCGAGATCATATGATAATATGGAAATAATTTGATTAAGTTGAAGTTTGGGGATCTATATTGAGCATTTTGGGTTGTGATGTTTTGATTGTTTCATTCATACAGGGCTAACTTGAAATTCTTTTTAGGTACAAATATGCCGCGTACTCACGGTCATGCGCGAAAAGGCAAGAGCATTGTCTCCACCTCCCAAGACGAGGCACAAGATGATTTCCAAGATGCGTATCATGATGAGCATCACGACGAGCCACGCATGGCACCACGGATGAATTCGATCCGAAAATTTTGGGGTCCGGCGCAGTGACTCGTCAAGAAGCCGTTAGGATAGATTGGTGCGACTACGGCATAGCACTCACGTTTCATGTGCCTCACCACGTGTCGAGATGGGCATCACCAATGATGTGGCGTGGTTAGCCGAGAGGTCGGGCTGTACTCGATTATCCGAGCCGATTATCTCACATACGGATCCTCACTCGAATTCTTGTCGACTCTCCATGTTCACAAGACAAGCGGCATGCCGGACTACATCGTGTTTCAGCTCGACAATGAGCCGTCAACTCTCGTGAGCGAACTCAATGGAATCATCAATGGAGATCCGGACGGGAATTACATAGGGACGTCGAGTACGATCAAAGCGTATGGCGAAGTTCATGGACGCGGACTCGAGCACTCCGTATTATGATGCCTCGAGATCCGGCTAGCTCGATTCGGAATCGGTGGTCCGTTACTTTCACCGACTCCTCATTCACCTTGCATGGCCGTTCGAGCGCCCGGCCTTTGTCCTTTCATAAGACATGAGCATTACGATTGGAGCCGTGTTCAACCGGAAGATGCATGCCGGCATGTTCTTAGCTCGGCATTTCCATATCGATCCACGCCCGGGTAATTCAAGATTTGTATAGGGATTCGTTACCCGATTGCTGATTTCTTTGGGATCACGATTGAGAGAGTCCGATCTCTCACGACATCTTCCCGGACAAGGCGTGCTATCGTCGAGCGTTCAAGAGGCATCCCGGCGTTACTTGTGGGCGTTATATGATCGAGCGACGATCAATCTTCCGCCCGCCCAATCCGAGCTCACAAGCATAAGCCGATACTTTACTCGGATGTAAGCGGAATATGAGCGGAGCTGCACATTATGCATGGACGCAGCGCGTAAACGCGCAAGGCGAGGCCGAGGGCGAGCAACAGCATGAGGAGCAAGCCGAGCAAGCCGAGCCCGAAGTTGCTCCTGAAACAGGCGGCATATTGCACCCGCCACCCGTTCGAGGCGACCCCGGGATTTATGATCGATTGGATCACATAGATGGTCGTCTCGACCATATTGACGGGAACTTGACATCGATTATGGAGCAGCGGCAAAGCCATCTACGCCCAACAACGAGCACATCTCGAGCAACAACGAAGATGATGGAGATGATGCAAAGAATGGAATGAGTGGCGTGGATTTTATCCACCACCAGAGTAGACGGTTGAGGTAAGTTTTTCTCCCAACTACTCTTTTTGCAAACCTTATTGTTTCCACATGTTCACAATAAGTTTGGGGGTAGACGAGTTTAGTTGGTTGAGAATCTCGCTTATGTTTTCTATGCTTTATAGGTTTAGTTGTTATGCTTTGGGGTCTTTTGTCGGTTTGTTGTTGGTTTTGTTTTGTTTTTCGTTTTAGGTAATACGTCGATCAACGAGTTAAGTGAAGTATGTTAATCCATGTGGCGATGACGATAGAAATTTTGGTGAAGTTTGATGATAGTGCGCATGATATGTTAGAAAATAACGCATGAATGACGTGAGATGGCATAAGCTTGTTGTTTTTCACCATTTGCTTATCCTGTGAGACTTGAGCTTCATCGTATACATATCTTGATCTGATTTACATTAATTGTGTGATATCGTGCATGTGATTGTCTTCTAGAACTTGCCGTGTTTACGTGTCGAGATTGCAATATGTGTTTGAATTTGGAAAGGATAAAGGCAAGGCCATCCTTGTTAACCACTTATCACCCAAACACTAACCCGATGATATATACCATTTTCGCCTTCTTTGAGCCTTTATTAGACTTTTTCTTCGATTAACCGGATGATAGGAGGTGAGGATGGATATGGGAATCAAAAGGGTGAAATTTTGATGTAGTGATGATGAGAAAAGTTTCGTTTAGAAAAACACATACGTGGTGAAGATTTGTACCTTTGTTGTATAAGATAAACCCTATAAGCTCTAGAAAAGAAAAGAAAAGAAAAATGTTAAGTTCATCGTGAGTGTTGAGCATAAAGGGTCTTCAATCAAAGTATAGGTACCTTCGTAGCATTAAAGCGTTGATTTAGCACGTTGGAAAGAAGAGGAAAATGGACTAAGTCCATATGTGTCGAATAGTATAAATGGGGTGTTTGGAATGTTTTTCACCACTTAGCCATATTTTATCCTACCTTAACCAATGTGCCTACATTACAACCTATGAAAAGACCTCTTTGATCCTAATTTGAACACAATGACGTGGTGGAGATATTAGAGAAACGGCAAGCCTATGGTAAGATGTTGCATTGCATTGATCGTTGAGTGTATACACGTCCTATATTTCTATATGAGTTGAGTGTATCCTATATTTTACACACACGCCGTTGTGAGGGTTGAATTAAATAAGTTTTTGCCGTCAATTGTTGTTTGTGTTGAGTTGGCTAACGTCGTCATGTGCACTAATGTTTTTGAGCGTTGATATATTTCTGAGGCCTAGAATGGTTATCATCTTTGCTACGCTCGTTGATCTTTCCGTTGTGTCTTTCTGTTTTGGTTTTTGTTTGAGGACAAACAATGATTTAAGTTTGGGGGGTTTGATAAACGCGCATTTTACACGTTTATAGTTGATATTTGAAGATGAGTTTAGCTCGTTTAATGTGCGTTTACGTATCGATTCCTAATGTTTTATCTATTTTAGAAGATCTTGCTCTTGGGTGTTCTTTTGGTGTTGTGTAGGTCTATATGTTGAAAATCGAAGCAAGGAACGACGCAAGAGCCAAAACACAATCTGGCGTGTTTCTAGCGACCAGCCTAGCGGTCGCTGGGCGGCCGCTAGGAAACACGCGCGAGAACTCAGAAGACCGCGATCACGAGACGCGCTCGCGAAAGCGGCTTCAGCGCGAGAAAGCCATTGGGCGATTTCTAGCGACCGGATCGGATTTCTAGCGACCGCTGGGTGTGGTCGCGAACCAACCAAGCGGGCGCAAGAGGCGATCGCGGGCGAGAAGGTCGCTGCCAGGATTACCTCGCGACCACACCTAGCGACCGCGAAGGGTGGTCGCGAGACGGCGCGCGAATGAAAATTAGGTTTGGGGTGTGCCTATATATGGCAACACCCCCCGCCTCAACTTCACAACCACGTTTCCGAGCCTCTTTTATCGGTTTTACATCAGTTTTCGTAGTTTTAGCTTTGGGTTCCATATAGTTTCATTCTAGATTTATTTTACGTATTGTTCTCCGTTAGTTTACGTTTTGTTTACGATCAGGAACGTTTCGTCCGGACGATTTGCAAGTTTCCGTTTTCACCGAGGTTGGGATTGAGCCCAACGTGTTCATCCAACCTACATCACGGGTTTTATATATTTAATTTTTGTCTTTATGTTTAAATCGTATTTCATTTCGTTTATGATGTCGGCTAGTTTTTCGTTCTAATCCTAGGGTTTGCATGATTCGATCCTATATGTTGTGATTCCGTTATCGTTATTTACCGTCCATGCATTGATTCATGATTCGATTGTGCTTATTTATATGTGTTGGTTTCGATCAATCTCGATGCATATTTAGTTGTCGGTTAATTACGTAATTGCGTTAATTGTCAATCGATATCGAATGCATGATACGAATGAGCCTTGAGTCGTGGCGAGATAGGATATTCGTAGGAAGCATATTCTTTGTGATCCGTTTTGAGTTACTTGTTTTCACCCAGAGACGAATAAAGATAATAGGGAAAACTAGTAATCTCACACCGCTTTGTCGTAATAGAAATTGTCGGTTTATATGTGATCTTCCATTTTGTGCGGATTAAAATTGGTTAATAAGAACGGGATAAACATACGTTGTGGATTGGATTAATGCAGCCCCAGGTTAGTCGTCTTTCTCTGCTTTTAAACATCCGAGTGTTTATTGCTTTAATTTACTGCTTTGTTACCTTTGCTTTGGATTGAGTTCAAGCCCTAAAATACCTTAAAACCATATTTGTTACTTGGATAATGATGAATTCTTGTTGAGTTAGCTTCGTATTTCGTATCAGACATAATCCATGGATACGATACTTGCTTACCCTATATTTACACCTTTTCGTGTTAGAAAATTAGCGATCACCCAACAAAAGACATTTCATATCATGTCATCCAACCTTCACACCATTCATGCATTTCATATCATCAGATAGTTCCAACCTTCACACCATGCATAACGGATAGGATCCATGCACAAAACAGGAATATTTTTGGCAGGTAATATTGTAAACATTTATCAACAGTTGAAGAGTAAGCATTGTAAATAAATTCATTTTGGAAAGAACAGCAAAGTCACGTTTTGTTTGAAGAGAAAGCCCACCTGGACTATGGTTCGTCTTAAATTTGAGTCCTAGGTTTGTTTGCTCGTCAATGTCCGGTTGTCTCGTTCGCATCCACACCTTTACGCAAAAACGATATTTTAGTACGTCGTTCACGTTTATCGAGACTCTCAAAGTCTAAGATAACTTCGATATTCTATATCTATGTAAACTGAATTCCTTAACGAATTCAATACGCTTTTCACTTACGTATTTCAATTGAACTGTTCTCGTTCTCCGAGACACGTTCAACTATTTCGATTTAACCTTTCCGGTTTAAACATTCAACGTATATAGGTACGTTTCTCGATATAAGGATTTCATTTACGAACCCTTTTCTTACTAATGAGATATCTTGACTCAATTAGTACGTCTTACGCGTATTGGCGTATTTATCGAATGTATTTTCGTATGTTTGACTTTAAAAGTCAACGAAGTCAACACAGGTCAACAAAGTCAACAATTTTGACTTTCAAATAGTAATTTCTCACTATTTCGTTTAATAAATCGATTTTCATTCGATTTCAAAACGTAAAGTCCTATCTCTCGATTTTGTCACGTAAATCAAAGGACTTATTAATATTTTTCGCAAATATTAATCTTTTAAATAATAAAATAATATAATTTTGATTAATAACATTATTAAATATAATGTTTGTTTCGAACATAGTAATCCATGTTTATAAAATTTTATAAAAACCAAATATGTATAAAATAATTATTAGACATACAATTTATTATTAAACTTGATTAAAAGGATTTAAAATCTTTATAAATTCTCGAAAATTCTCGGTAATTATATAAAAATTACCAAACGATTTTCTAAAATTTTTCTAAATTAATATAGTATATTATTATACACTATGGTCCATAATAAGTATTAATGTCATCAAAATGATATTCGATCATTACTTATTTATATATATATGGTCACGGTAATTTGATAATTAACGAAATAATTGTCCACAAATTCCCAAAATTGTTATACACTTAGTATAATGTTCCAACATTAATATATGTCACAATTATAACCTATAGTCCATCATAAATAATTATTCATCAAGGATCAAATTAAATAAACAATCGGTAATACTCAAACAATTACCAAACAAGTATCAAACAATTCTTAAAAATTCAAATAAAATTATAACATGATCAAACATTATATTATAACATTGTAACATCATAACATCAACCAAAACCATTTAAAATCATCACCATATGGAGCCATAGCTCTCGGCTTCTTTGATTTTCAATGGGTAATTGGTTTCCAAAAATTCCAACAATTATATACTATGCTTATATACTATAGTACAACAATATAACATCATACATCCATCAAAAACCAATTGAATCATCACCTTAAAGAGCAATAGCTCACGGTTTATTTGAATTTCAATGGGCATTTGATTTCCAAAAATTCCAACAATTATACACTATATTTATACACTATAATATAACATTATAACATAATAACATTCATCAAAAACCAATTGAATCATCACCTTAAATAGCTTCAAAGCTCACGGCTTTTTTGATAGAAATTGGTATTTGACTTCCAAAAATTCCAACAAAATTATGTAACACATAATCAATATACAAGATCAACAACATACCATTGCATGTTCAAAATATAAATCATAAACCAACATATGCAATCACATATCTCACGGCATTTAAAAAAAAATTAGCATTTGGTTTTCAAAAATTCTAATAATTTCATAGAACATGTAATCAAGGTCCTAAAGCATTAATATGTCATTGCATGTTTTAAAATAAAATCATACACCAAGGTATGAACCATGTAGCTCTCGGCCTTCATCAAAAATTAGGCTTGGGTTTTTCAATTTTTTTAAATAAATTACTATGAACTCTAAACACATCATATATCAATAATACATCCTTAAAAATATTTTAAAACAATCGGTCATCATATAAACATTTTATACATTTTTCGAAATTATTTTAAAACATGGTTAGGGTTCGAAAATCACACATATATGCTAGATCCATTCATACATTTCATTTGTAATCACCTATGCTCATCTAAACATACATTCACATATTTTTAAAAATACAAACATCAAGCAACATATATACAACCATAGTTCATCCACAAGAACATTAAAAACATACATAAATATATACAAGCATGCTCTCGATTTTTATTGTAAAAATGGAGATGAAATCGGTACTAGGGTCCTTTGTTTTACCTTTGAAAATAGCTATGGAATCAAAGAACAATGTAGGGTACCAAGG
Source organism: Salvia rosmarinus (assembly GCA_036937905.1). NCBI lineage: Eukaryota > Viridiplantae > Streptophyta > Magnoliopsida > Lamiales > Lamiaceae > Salvia > Salvia rosmarinus. The sequence goes on from JAODLM010000569.1 coordinate 58,066, forward strand.
TTGTGAATGGAGAAGAGGAAAAGAAGAGAAAAATTTAGAAATGGAGGAGGGGGAGCTCTCGACTTTTCTTCAGAAATGGAGAGGGAGAGAGAGTTTTAGGTGTCCTAGAATGTTTGAAATGGAGAGGAAGGAGGTATAATGGAAATGAGGAGAAGGGGAAGAGTCTATCCCCCCTATATCTCTCTCTCAAACACGGCACACACATCACTCAATAAAAAAAATGCAGCCAAAATAGATTAGTGTGTTGTGATGATGAGTATGTGCCAAAAAGGCTCTTCATGCATTGGCCAATTGAAAAAGAAATGCATGCTTTGTTTTTAATGGGTGTAGCCAGCGCTTATGTGTATTAGGAGGGGTGATTTTATTTTATTTGATCCTTAATACAATGTATTAATCAAATTATAAGTCATAGATATATAATACATGCCATAAAAATAATTAAAACAACATAGCACATATATACGAAAATCGCGTGAAAATAGGGAATAAAAATATAATCACACCTATTATTGATACTCATGTCAAAATCGTGTTAAATATACTCACATATATCATAATATATGATTTAGATAATAAATAATAGCATAGGATAAAATAATGGTATCATTTTATGTGAAAAATCCTAGTTTAATAAATTAGGGTTTTCGAAAATATATATATATACACTATCGAGTTTTATAGCTCAAAAATTGATTTTAATGCTTAATAATACTGTAATTATATAAAATAATAATAGGAAATTAATTATTATAATTTCCTGAGCATTAAACCCCTTTTTCAAAATGTCTCAGACGTTGGCGTCAAAACGCCTCAAACGTTAATAATCGACTCATCTCAAATGGTCGCGATAAGTTTGTACTTACTTAATAAATATATTCCATTTAATATAGGAATTAATATGGAAATTAATTCCAAGCTTCGCTGCTTAGAAAATTTCACGAGATTCGGACGTTCGATACGTAATCGACGTTAAAAATAAGCTGTCGAATTACTTCGCGACATTCGATTCCTTAAATCTCAATCCTTAGTGAAAATAAAAAGGAATTCGTTATAACGATACTGAATCGAAATCAATATTCGATGTCATACAGAAATAATATACGGCAAAACCCTAATTCACGGGTTTAAAATACCGTAATTAGACGTTCGTTCTTTTGGAATATTACATATTTGATATTATGGATCCTATGCTAATATAGTATGTTATGTAAAATTATAGGAATTTATGGATAAGTTTTTTAAATATAATTAAAAGGGCCGAAAATGAAGAGAAAAGAAAAATAAAGTTTCAAATTTATTTTATTACATGTGATCACATATTTATGCCCAAAATTATGTTTAAGATATGCTATGAATTTATGTGAATTTTTAAATGAAGTATAATATGTTCACGTTGAAATATTTGATAAGTGACGTAAGACTTTGAAATATAAAGTATTATGATTAAATTAGTTTCATGTGGGCATGATTGATTGATAGAGTGGAATTATGAGATTTATTGAAAGTATGTTAAGTATGTAGGGAAATCTGATTTTAACCATCTCCCGAGGATCTATCTAGGATGTTTAATTCACCATATATTGATTATATTCCTAGCATGCGTCTATATAATTAATTGCAACACGTAGGGTTTTTCGTGTTTACCTTTGAATCATTCGGGGATGAATGGGATGAACGGATCGAGACTGGTGCTTTGACCGGACGGGTGTATCCGGTTGCCCAATCTCCAGCGTCGAGTGAGGACGATCTATGGAGAATGCTCTGAGAAAATCACCCTAATCCTCTCTTCTCTATTTTCGAGAATCCTCTCATTTTCCACAATGGAGATGCGAAAATATTAGGTGTAATAATGAGGATTAACCTTGATTCTATCTCTTACCTTATATTTATAATGCATTACCATAATCCCATTAGGAAAGGATCCATGCATATCCATAAATATAATAATATCCTTATAGGATAAAGAGAATCAAATCCTATCCTTAGATAGAGAGGAGGCGTCGATTTTCACTAGCAACGGGCGTGGATGGGCAAACCAGGATCAAATGCAAGGAATAAAGATGGGCCTCAAATAAATTAATTATCTTATGTTCAGCCCAGAACATAAATTAATTTATAAACATTTATTCATGCACTAGAGAATAAATCTTGACTTACCCCTTTATTACCAGAAGGTGAGTCGAACTTGCACTTAGACATTCGAATCCTCGTATTTAAGATATCGACGTCCATTAATTATTTATAGCATTACATCGCTTAAAATAATTAATATCTTTAATTCCTTGTTGTACCACTCAACCTTATTATTGTACTTGAGCTAACTCAACTGCGGGGTTTAGTACAATAAACCTTTTGAGCTCCTTAAGGGGCGTCATCATCCTAAGCGGATACGGTGACTCGACATGATAACTAGCATGACATACGAGCACCGCCACCACCCAAGATGCGGAGAATATTGGGTTAGAACATATAACCCTCACCCATAACAAGTCAAAGTGATGGTCAAGAACTCATACTACCTAATACCTTATCGAGGTTTAGATCATCGTAAGTCACGGAGATCTTGGTTCTTCACGACGGTCGGATAGAAGAACTCATCTCACCGTGATCCTTCAATACGTCGAGACGTGCCATTATAGACAAGCAACCAAGTCAAGTCACTTCATCTATACATGCAGCTTATACCGACAACTCGTCCTCAAGTTGTCTCACCAGTGATTCTTTTATATCTCATTAGCTCGACCAATCATACGGACTTACGTGATCTTCTACACACCGTATGATCTAACTTATATATGAGACGAGGGGACACAGATATATGCAATCAAGTAATCAATTCGGATAGGAGATTGTAATAGTGGTACACGAAACATTGTATACAAGCTCAACCATAAGCGCTTTCGGATACAAATCCAACAATCTCCCACTTATACAAAAGCAAACTTTTAGTATACAATGTGTCTCTACTAGCTATTACAAACAAAACCATCACTTTGCTTTTCCCACTTATACAAAGTTTCCTTTCAAGTGGGTGCCATCAAGCGCAATCTAAGTCCTCGAGCGTGCGCCGTGAGACTTTTGCAATGAGCTCTTTGTGAATGGATCCGCTAGTTTATCCGTCGTATCAATCTTTTCAATCAAGACGTCCCTCGTCTCACGATTTCTCATATGAAATGGTACTTTCTCTATATGTGTTTGAGTCGCTTGTGGGTTCGTGGTTCCTTCGAGTTTGCCATCGCACTGAGTTATCACAAATAAACTATGATACTCTTGGGAAAACCGGTACCACACCTAGATCCATGAGGTAGTTCTTGAACCATCAGCCTCCTTAGTAGCCTCAAGGCAGCTACATATTCGACTTCCATGGTAGAGTCCGCAATGCATCGCTTTGCTTTGCACCGCCAGATACGGCTCCACTCCCAAGGTAAACACATAGCCGAGGTAGACTTTTTCTCAACACGGTCGGCTTGGAAATCCAGTGCAGATAACCCAAAGGCATTAGACTATCGCATGGTAAACCGACTGTAATCTCGAGTCCTTTTCGGTGCTTGAGTATATGCTTCTGCGATAAATGAGCTTATCGAGTTAGGCGATATCTCAGCTACTATGCCTACCGCACAGCGATATCGGGTCTCGTACATAGCATTACGTACATGAGACTTCCTACGACCAGGCGTAGGAACTTGTCTCATTTCTCTATCTCTTTGCGGTCATTGGTGGTGCTCCTTGAATAAAGGAACGCCATGTCCGAAGGTAGCAATCTTTTCTTGGCGGTCTGCATACTAAAACGAGTAATCACGGTATCAATGTAAGACGCTGAGATAAGCTCGACATTTTCCTCTTGCGATCTCGGTGAAACCTTGATCCCAAGAATGTACGATCTCCTAAGTCTTTCATTTGAAACCGATCGGATAACCAACTCTTTCGTCGATAACAATTTCACATTGTTGCCAACTAGAAGAATGTCATCTACATAAAGTGCAAGAAATACCACATCACCGTTGACATCTAAGCGATACACACAACTTCGCTAGGCAACCGGGTAAATCCATAGACTTTACCACCGTCAAAGCGTAAGTTCCGGGATCGTGAGGCTTGCTTAAGCCCATAAATGGACTTAAGCTTCCATACTAGATGTTCTTCACCCTTCACCACATAACCTTCGGGTTTCTGCATATAGATGTCTCTACCTTCCTCAAGGTAACCGTTTAGAAAAGCGGTTTTCACGTCCATTTGCCAAACCTCAAGGTTCAGTGGGCTGCTATGGCCGAAGAATTTAATAGACTTGAGCATTACACGGTGAAAGGTCTCATCGAAATCGATGCCCTCAACCGAGTGTACCCTTTCGCCACAAGCACGGCTTTAAAAGTCAAACCTCTCCATCCGAATCTCTCTTCCTTTTGTATACCCACTTACTACCTACGGCTTCCTTGCCATCCGGTAGAGTGTCTTTTCATATACATCCATAGCGCTTATGGACTCAATTTCTAAGTCCATAGCGGTGTGCCATGATCTTGCATCAATGTCTTGATCGTCATTGTATGTCCATGGGTCGATTATTGCTGCTCATTTCACGAGACTAAATCCGAAGATTCACCCACCTAACATAAATCGCTCGGGTTAACGAACAACACTCCCAATACGATGAGGTGCTACGAGCACAATGGCAACATGGGTGCAGTAATTTGTGGTTCTCTATCTTGCACAACTTCTTCGGGTAGGTACCACATGACAGTCGGTATCTCCGCTGGAACTCGACACACTTCAATTTCTTGAAGTATCTTGTGTCGATCCTCCCACTAGACCTCGACATCTCGTACCTTTGGCCTAATCGGTGGTGGAATACGATCATCTTCTAATTCTTGAAGAATGATTTCAACTTTGATTTATGGTTTGTCATATAATCCTCTTCAAGAATCGGGCATTAGTGCTAATAATGACCTTCCCGATCCTTAGACTATAGAATAAACCACCTTCGTTCCTCTAGGATAGCCAATAAACGACAGCATCGGATCTAGCCTCCAACTTGTCGGCCTTCTTGTTGTTCACAAGACATGTTCGGATCGCCCCATATACTTATGTGGCTTAAACCAGCTTCGTCAAACCACAACTCGAAAAGGGTCTTTTCGATCGACTTGGATGGTACTAGATTTAGCAAGTATGCCGGTTTCTAAGGCATACCCCGATCGAAATAGGCAATCTCGCATAACTCATCATTGATTAACCATTTCAAAGAGTCCTATTTCTTCGCTCGACACACCATTTTGTTGTGGTGTGCCGGTGTAGTGGTGGGAGGTAATCCCACACTGCACCAAATAGTCCATAAAATCGTTCTTGAGGTATTCGCCACCGCGATCGACCATGTGACTTGACATTTTTACCAAGCTTCGTCTCCACTTCCGCCTTCAACTCTTTGAATTTCTCAAAGCATTCGAGACTTGCGGTGAAGCGGTATGCTGATCCGCACTTTGAGTAATCGTCGATGAAAGTGACAAAATACTCATACCTCCACGAGCTTGTATGGACATCGGTCCACACAGTCGAATGGACTAGCTCCAACACTTTTGGCTCTATAACCCCGCTTTGAAGGGTCTAGTCGACATCTTACCTTCTATCTGAGGATTCGCAGATCGGGAACCGAGTAATCTGTTAGATTACCCAACGCCCATTCATAGCCGTCTTTGGATCCTATTTATATTGATGTGACCTAATCTAAGATGCGAGAAAAGTGGTGTCGCCTCTTGCAAGAAGACTTTCTTTTTAGGGTTTGTAGATGATGCAACATAGTTATAGGTATTATGTTTAGCGAAATAGTATAAAGAGAATTATATAATGCGCCAACACATATAACTTCGTCATTTCTTATGATAGAAACACCACTATCAAAATAATCGAATATCCATGAATAAATAGTTTCAAATCGAAACAAGGTTTCATAGAAACTCGGCACATACAAAACGTCCTTTAATACTAAAGCTGTTCTATCAAACATAAAAAACATCTCCGATTGCAACGGCCTCGACTTTCACGCGTTGCCCATGGAGATCGTTATCTCGCCATTATCGACTCCTTGTCCACGGGAACCCACGCAGGTGTAACAAACATGATCGATCAGACCGTGTTTACTACCCATGAATGAGTAGAACAAGTTGCTAAACATGTTTCGTTACTAAAGCAAATGGCGTACCTTGAACTTTGAGCATAGGGCATTTAGCCTTCCAATGCCCGATCTTGCCAAGCTTGAATCACTTGCCCTCTCCTTCGCTTTTTGCCTCCGTGGCATACTTGTTCTTATTCCCATTCTCCCACTATTTCCTTGCCTCTACCACCTTTGGTGCCCTTTTCTTTTCCATTTTCAACGGCAAATTTGGGCCCCTAGATGTGCTAGCAAGAGCATGTGTGCTTTGCCCATGACTCCTTCCGCGCCACCAGATCATTAAAACCGACTAAGTGTATACTCGGTCTTGCTCATGATCGCGTTCACGAAAATTCTCAAAAGACTTGGGCTGTGTGTTAAGGATGATATCGACCTTGGCCGCCCGTCAATACCTCCTCAACCGATCAAGACTATCCATGAGATGAGTCATGTGGGAGACATGTTCATGGACCGAACTTCCTTCTTCCATCTTACACGCCAAGATTTCTCTCATTGTGGAAGCGGGTCGTCCGATCCGATTGCCCAAACTTACTCTCGAGACTTGACCAAAATTTCGATCGCGTCTACCATCGGTGATCTTTGCAGCTGCAAGCCTTTGGACATAGTAGTCATCATATAGCACTTGGCCATATTGTTCGACTTATGCCAAAGTCTCTGACTCTCATTGCTCATTAATCCATCGTCGATAAGGGCATCGGTTTAGAGTAGTGAGAACAAACATGTGTTCTTCACGATAAGAACATATTCCATGTTTCGCTTCCACTCGATAAAATTCAGATCGGATAAGGGATTTTGTGCGAAGCATATTGATAATCGATGTAAGAGACATATCCGAAAAGACAATGTAAACACATAAGCATACGATCGCACATAATTCGTAATAATAATATTGTAACCTTTTGATAAAACAATATTAATTGAAACCTCCAATCGCCCAAGAAATTCCACATGCAAGCCCAGCGTGTGGGCGTTTACACATGAACCCCGACTGCACTAAAATATACCTTTTAGTCGTTTAATTTCAATCCATGTCAACTTATCCTTATGACAAATGAAATTAATGATTGGACCTTACTAGACCACATCACTATCGCAAGAAGGACTTGGCGGGAAGTTGTACTCGAGGTGATGTCTAGCAATGACCACAATTTTAAACAGAAAATGAATTCTTAGAATTGGCATACTCACTAGGACCATACCGCTCCAATTCAAATTCCTTTGTTATCTCATTTTAAATCCATCTCTAGAGAACTTATGAAAATCGCACATGCAAGCCCACGCGTGTGGGCGTTACACATGAAACTCCCACTCTCAATAGATTTAAAAGGTTTTATTTAGAAATCTCATCTAACAAACTTATGATAAAAAGGCAAGCAAGCCACGCGTGTGGGCGTTTACTCACAGTGCGTCTCACTTTGTATAGAGATCAAAGAGTGGAGGTCTTGACAATTTAATTTGAAAATTAATATGTCGGGTTACTTGCTTAGTCTTTTGTTTCAAAAGGTTTGTCCATGCAGATCACGTAATCCTAGCATGCTTTTCTATAGAACTCAACATGTAAAACATGCTCGCGTAATTCTAAAATACGCTGAAAACGCGATAAACCTAGCATGCTTACTATGCGCATCCAATCACGAAAACATATAAAATTTTTGTCTCACGTAATTTAAACATACATAGCATGCTTCGCATAATTTAAACATCCACGACATGCAATGAACGATTAAAAATAAAATAAAACGCTCATCGTGGCTCCACTGTGGAACACGCACTTCCATGCCTAATCTATTACATAGAAATGCAGCATGATCTTCATTAACTCGAAAACGGCCTCGCGTGCACGGCACGGACCGGATTCACAAACCGGATTCGGAAAAAAACGGGTTCGGGCCGAAAAATCAGGTCCGGGCGGGTTTGGGCCGGTCGGCCCAAGATGGTCTGGCCGCCGCTGGGCACGCACGGCCATGCGCGCCCAAGACACCGCTGCCGCGGCGTGACGTGCGCACGCCGCCCACCGAGCGCCACACGTCTTCCATGAGACATCGCCGCCACCACGACCGCCGAATCGCCACGATGCGCGGCCTCACCGAGGTTGCACGCGCGCGGCTCGCCGATGTCGCCGAAGCCGCCGAGCTTGACTCGCCGAGGCGTGTCGAGCCGCGTCGCCTGCTTCGCCGAGGCTACGAGGATGACCGCCGAGGTCACCGAAGGCCGCCGAGCTCGACCACCGAGGCGTGTCGAGCCACGGCGCCCGTTCCGCCGAGGTCGGCGAGGACGACCGCCGAGGTCGCCGAGCGCCGCCGAGCTTGACTTCGCCGGCGTGTAAGCCTCGTCGCCCATTGCCGCCGAGGCTGCCGAGGACGACATGCCGAGGTCGCCGAGCCGCCGAGCCGACTCACCGAGGCGTGTCGAGCCACGTTGCCCGCTGCTACCGAGGCCGCCGAGATGACACGTGCGCAACCCGCCGAGAACGCCGAGCGCCGCCCGCGCGGCTGCCGGGCGTGTTGTGAGGTTTCCGCACGCACCGCGCGTGCCGTGGCCGAGCACCGCCGGGCGCCCACACAAAACGCGCACCGCGTCGCCGCGTGCGGCACGCCACGCCATGCATGACCCCGCCCGCCGCACGCCTCGTCGCCGATGCCGCCGAGAACGCACGCGATGGCGCCGAAGGCCGTGTCTCGCGCGCCGTGCTTCCAGCCCGGAATGTCTTCATCGTCTTGTTCTTCGTATTTCGCTTCGTTCTTCTTTTACGTATAAGATTTACAGGAAAAATCTAATCTAACCACGGATTTTCTCGTGGTGAAAACAAAATCCGACAAAAATAAAAACGAGCCACGATGAACCATGATCCAACAATTAATTAAATGCGCACGTTACAATCAAACGTGATTAATCCAACAGAGCCAAGATAATCGATCCTGGGCTCGATACCAATGCGCGGGTTTAGTATAATAAGCCTTTTGAGCTCCTTAAGGGGACGTCATCATCCTAAACGGATACAGTGACTCGATATAGATAACTAGCATGACATACGAGCACTGCCACCACCCAAGATGCGGAGAATATTGGGTTAGAACATATAACCCTCACCCATAACAAGTCAAAGTGATGGTCAACAACTCATACTCACCTAATACCTTATCGAGGTTTAGATCATCGTAAGTCACCGAGATCTTGGTTCTTCACGACGGTCAGATAGAAGAACTCATCTCACTGTGATCCTTCAATACGTAGACGCATCAAGATAGACAAGCAACCAAGTCAAGTCACTTCTTATCTATACCGCACCCTATAACGACAACTCGTCCTCAAGTTGTCTCAGCCGTGATTCTTTTATATCTCATTAAGCTTGACCAATCATATAGACTTCTGTGATCTTCTACACACTGTATGATCTAACTTATATATGAGACAAGGGGACACAGATATATGCAATCAAGTAATCAATTCAGATAGGAGATTGTAATAGTGGTAACAGGAAACATTGTATACAAGCTCAACCAAAACTTCTTTCAGTATACAAATCCAACAAAGTAATAAATTGGAATAAGAGAATATTATGCAAGATTAATTGTTTTATATGTTCTAAAAGTGAATTGTGAAAAATACATTAGTTTGAAGTTTGAAATAATTTGATTGAAGTATGAAAGCGTGAAATATGTTAGTACGTGAGTAGAGTTATGATATTTCCCTAGCTAAATGTGAGTTTCTCTAATTGAATGAATAAGACGTATAAGATGGGAAGTGAAGCAAGAAATTATTACTAATAAACTAGAATTGTTGAGAATTTGTATTGAGAAAATACGTTAGTGCGCGACGAAGTTAGTTATGAAGTTAAGGTTAAGTAATCTACACAAAATAATGTGGATCAAGAAAAGAATGTAAGGATGGAGTATCATCTCTTCGAGACGCGACTAATCTAATCAACGAAAATAGTTGTTAAGTGTGATAAAAGGGTCCTTTTATGTTAATAGAGTTGATGTTAGTAAGTCCGTTGTTGCGAATCGATGATTTTCAGAAAAGCGCAGTGATGTACTAAATTTTGTTTCTTACGTTGATAAGGTCCGGCTCAGAAGTGAAAGAAGACGACAAGTAATCACTAGTGTCATAAGAACAATAAGTTCTTAAGGTGGGTTTTCTTATCTAAAACAAAATATGGGCTCTCTTGGAAAAAAGGTTTTACGAAAGTATTTACTCTTATAACTTTACTGTTTTTCTTATACTGCAAATGTTTAAATAAGATATTGTCTGCCAAAAATGTTTTATTTTTTTATAGATCCATTCGGGTTGGCCGGGCCAATAAGAGATTATGAATTGGTCCCTTGGTGAGATGCTAGTTAGATTGTGTACACTTTAGCCTCTGAACCATTCGCGGTCAGTCGTGCGTCCGGGTAAAGGGAGGCCTCCCACCCGGCGCGTTCCATAGCCGACTTGGAATATATGTTGTTAGAAAAACGCCTGGCCATGCAATGTTGCGAAAATGATGAAAATGTTTTAGTAAGCACAAGGCCTTTCAAATAAAACCCTTGTGTCTTGCTGTGATGGTGCCAGTACAATATTTTGTGAATGAAATGAAAAATGTTTTCGACATATGTCCATTGGGTACTTTGTACTCAGCCCTGCATGTTTGTTTTTAAATGTGCAGGTTGAGCTGGTGATGGAACGGAGTGGAGTTGAGCGGAATCCTTTTGTCAACGTAGTATGAAAGATCTTTTGGTTCGCCTTGAGAATGCATCTTCATATGCATGTCTCACACGTTTATTCCACTGCAAACTCTTGAAACTCTTTTGAATTCTATAACTATGTTAAGTCTTTGACTGTCTTGTTGAAAGCTTTGTAAGAGCTCTTGCTTTGTCGTAACATTCAAACAATCCTTTGTATATATTACTTACTTCTATTCTTAATCTCGCTTATGCTTCGCAACATCTATGCTTCCTCACATGTAAAATGAGTTGAAAACCTCCTTTTTTTATATTTACTTAATCCAACCCCAAGTCGCGGTCTGATAAGGCGATCGCCGGGATTAGCCGAATCGGGCTGTGACAGAGTGGTATCAGAGCAGTTCATTTGCACTGAACCAAAAATGTTCTTTCTATCCAAGTCTAGCTCGAATCACTAGACATTTATGAATTAGTCACCACCACTCAACGCTCCAGTTCATCACGCTCAACTGGTAAGGAAAAGTGGTTTCTAAATGTTTTCGAAAGTGAAAGTATGGTTTTAAAAGTTTTGAAAGTTCTATGTTTATGTTACAGTTTTGATGGAACTCGAGTGATTAATGTTTTTGAAAAAAATAGACATGCATGTTGATAGAAAAAGTGAAACAGCTTTGAATTTTTATAATTCACTGAGTGATGAGACAAATAAGTGGTTTATTTGTAGATATACTTGAATAGATTGAAGCGCATACATGGAATTGTATGTGGGTATTGATGATGGGCATATATGATTTATATGTCAGTGAGAATGAATACAATTTTGTTTATAAAACATAGTGGAAATATGAGGTTTGTTTTTCCCAAGAGAACGTAGACATGCTCTAAGTTTACGATCATTTTTGCAAAGAACTTAGATTGGACGAGATCATAAGATTTTTTTTCTACTATCTATGTCATAGTGTTTGATGGACCACGAGAACTTGAGAACTTGGAACGCTCATAAGTCCGATTTAACGAATGTGAACTTGAATGCCACGTGGAGGAATGGAAGCTTCGATAAACGAATGTCACTCACGTAATTAGTGATATGGGCATAGTTTCTTCATTTAAAATTCTACACGACGGGATTTTGAATCTACTATTGCTTACCCGAATTAATCTAGAGCGATATACAAATAAAGGTATAGAATGTTAAGTGATGAATAAGATAAGTATCTATGAGTTTGTGTTGTAAGGTGTTTATAGGTTTGTGTTTTAAGGTGTTTAGTTCTTTAAGAAATCCTTATGGTTTAAGTTTTCTCTATTGCTTTTAAGTCTAAGTCTGACTTACCTAGAACAATCTGTTTCCAGATGACAGGAATGGGGAGTATTACGGGTAAGAGGATGACCAGAGAGGCTACGACCTAGAGCTCACACGGGAGTACCGACTCTTTTACTATAAACTAGGCACCGACTTAGGACAGTTCTTGGTGGAGTTCATGCACCTTTTGATGGATGCTCATACCCATGGACTGACAGATATGGATGGTATCCAGCGACTTATTCGCCGTTTGCCAACAGACTGGCAGGGCTATGCAAGAGAGATATCAGGAGAGTATATCTACCATGTAGGAAATTCAGATATTGTGGTAGATTTACCGGGATATGTTAGCCAGCTCAAGTATGCATACGACATGTATGGAACAACACCTATGGGATCTTATCTTTCTCCTAGGCAAGATGCACAGCATGATAATATGAAGGAATGGTTGAACCGAGAAGTTTCAAACATCGCCTCACATTTTGTTCCGTCATTTGTACCTGAAAGAGACAAGAATGGCCAAGAGATAGGATCTTATCGCCTTAGAGGACTGGGAGAGCTACCACTGCTAACACAACCTTATTTTGACACAAAAGCGACGCAGAATTCCGGTTTTGTAGAAGAGACAGGGAGCAGCGCGACCGCTGGCTCTTTGAAGGATTTAGATCGTCTTTTATACGAGGCAAAGATATACCTGGAGACAGGTAAATTTTTGAGCGAAGAGTACGATTCTGATGAAGGGCACTCAGTGGCATAGAGTCCTAGGATGGCGTGAGACTTATATGTAGATAGTAGATCATGTTGTAGATAGTATGGTTAGTATGTATAAAGTAAACGTAGTCTTGTAACGTCTCATAGTTAGTGAGTTTAGTGGTGCCAAAGTTTTGGTGTAGATAGGACATCACGCTATGTACTTAGTTGGTTAGATAGACCAATCCTTATAACTAATGTGTGGAAAAGTCCTCGTTGAGGCATTTTGATGGTACATGTTGCATGGCTTTTTCTGGAATGGGATCTGGCGTATGATATGTTTGATGTTCCATGTTCAAAATAAAATTATATGCTAAGTATTGGTTTAAAATTGACAATTGTTTTGTTTAAGACAATAAGAATGCCTCCTAGAAGAGCATTGAGACGTAGAGAAGGAGAAAGAATTCCACAACCTAAACGCCAAGAAATACCACCACCACCTTCTCATAGAGTAGAGGAACTATTTCTTAAACAAAACCTACCCTCGTTTAATGGAACTAGGAGTCCAGATGAAACCGAGCTTTGGTTTAGGGAAATGGAAAGAATTTTTGACTTCTTGCATTGCACAAATCAGGAACGACTCTCTTGTCTTACTTTTCAAAATTACGGGATCCGCAGATTTCTGGTGGGAGGCTAGAAAGAAAATCATGACCCCTGAACAGATGGAGGACTTTACCTGGGAAAATTTTAAGACGATGTTATATGATAAGTTTATCCCAAAAAGCTATAGAAAGAAACAAGAGATTGAATTCTTCAGTCTTAAACAAGGAAATAGGTCGGTGACAGAGTACGATCGGGTATTTTATGACATGTCAAGATTCGCCTCACATCAAGTAGACACTGATGAAAAGATGGCTGATAAATTTCGATCTGGATAAAGGCACGAGATTAGGGTATCTCTTGCCAGTCATGGAACGATGACCTATGTCGAGGCACCAGGTAGGGCTTTGGATATAGAGGAAGCATTACCAGAAGACAAACCAACGACCAACGACAACTAGCTGGCACTCAGTGTCCACGATGCCATGGCAACACACTGGTGCTTGCTTAGCTGGACGTGTCAACTGTTTCAGATGTGGTCAAAAAGGACACTTTGTAAGGGACTACCTACAACAGGGACATGGGATAGTAAATAGACCAAATCAACCACGACAAGTTCAACCACTAAGGGCAATGCAGGCATTACCGCCGCCACAACAGTTACAACAACCAAGGGCTTTTGCTCTCAACCAAAAGCAACTAGAGAATAACCGTAACAACCCGGTAGGTATAAACATGCTTCTCAACATACATGTGATAATATTATCGATGTGGGAATTTCAAGGCTACTTTATTACAAGGTCACACGTGAAAATTTTAGGACTTAGCACGAAATGAGATGTGAGGGGATACGAATTTTCTTAGCCCGTGAAAGAAGTTACGACATTAACATGCATTTGCTTAAACTTAGATTTGGACATAGGACTCACTGTTTATAAGAATCGATAGACTTGATGTGCACGATTAGTTGAAAACCTAGAATCGTAGGATGTTACGAAGTTTAGAACATAAGAATATTAGACTTAAGGATTAGAAACTAAGAGAATGAATCGATATAAATAATTACGGTCATACGACGATCAAAGGGATACGAGGCAGCAACGTTGGAAAAATGAAAATGCGATGTGGAGAAAGAATCGAGAATGTTACGAGGATACGTAAATTTCGAGGATGAAATTTCTTTAAGGGGGGTAGAATTAATACCCCGGGTATTTAAACACCAATTTTCAAAATTTTGAAGGAATTTATTTACGATGAATCAAAGAATGAAAATGAACGTCGATACTTTCCGATTTTGAGGGAATAGAAATTCTATTAATTTTCTCGCATATAATGGATCATAATAACAAAAAATTGTGTTTTTAAATACATATGGAATATTAACTAGATAAGTATTACTCTAATAAAGAAAAAATTACATCTTCTTTTATATGTTCTATTATTTTCAAAATTAGAGTGTACACATGGAAAATTGTGATGAAATGTGATCAAGTGTAGGATCACTAATGTGATGAGATATTATTTTGTTTGTAGCACAAGATATTTAATTTTGTCATAAGGTAAGATAATGACATTTTAGAGATAAGATATGGTTTGATAATGACATTTTCTTTAAGATAAGATTTTCTAAGATATTTTTATTAAAGATAAGATAAGGTAATTAATGAAATTTGACCAAGAGATGATATTTATCTCTTTAGTGCTTTAATAAGGTGATAATTATCACAATTAGATATTTTTCTTATTTTCTTCACCTAATTTTCAAAAATAAAGAATTATGTGTTGATATGTCATCAAATAATTTATTTAATTGCACAAGCTTTAATACTTCATAAATATAATAGAATTAAGGTCAATCTTATCTCCTAAATACCATATGATGTTCGAAAATGAGAAAATAATAGAAAGATAGAAGGAAAATTTGTTATTTAAGTTTTAGCTTTATAATTTTCGAATAAAGTGGGGAATTTTGCTAGATTGGTTCAAGAAATTTATTTTATGATACAAGGGAATTATTATTTAGATAATAATTCATTAAAATAATTTTAGTTATTAAAAGAATGAAGATTTGATAATTTATCCTTAATTTTTAATTATAATTCAATAACTTCATTTTAGTATATAGAATTGTTCTTAAGTATTTTTCTTATGATTTATTCTACCATCTAAGATCTATATTATGTCACATAGCTATTAGTTGGAAGAAAATAAAATATGTAGCATATTTAATTCATAAGGACCGAAAATTAGAATAATAGGTGTGAAAAGAAGAAATTTTCATCTCTTATGACAATGATGTATAATTATTATGATGTAGAGATATTATTAATGTTAAGATATGGTGAATTATTAATTAAACAAGTTGGATGAATTATTTGGACTCATATGGCCGAAAACTTTGACAAAATAAAAAAGAAAGAATTTTGAAACTCTTTGATAGTGATGTTTAATCTTTGAAAATGATATGAAATTAATTAATGAAGTATAGGATAAGATAAAATTTTGTCTCATACTCCCACTTGATGACCGAAAATAGAGAGGATAATTAAAGGTGTAAATTGTTGACTTTTAATTAAGATATTTTGTTAAAGTATGATTAAAATATCTTATTACTTCTATAAATAGAGATCGCACCTCTCTTATGATTATTATGATTGAAAATATTAGAGAAAAAAAGAGAAAGTGTTCTCTAAAAATTCTCTTCAATCATAGTTAGAAAAACGTTGTCGTCGCCAATCAATCCCGATTAAAAGGTTAGAAATCGTACAAGCTTCTTATATATGCAAAAATATTAGAAATTCATCCATGAAATTTTAATTTATATGCTTCTGTTATTTTATGTGAAAATTTAGAAATTTTGTTAAATGTTTAAGTTGTTAATTAAATATGTTTATATGATGTTTATAAGCATGTATTATGAATTTAGTACAAAGTTGGGCATGTTATAATTTTCTTCATGAAAACCGAAAATATGTAAGAATCATATGTTGATGGAAATGAATTTTAATTGTTGTTTTGAGCATGAATTAATGATAGTTAGTAATGTTTAATTATATATGATTTAAATCATAATTTTTGGAAAATATTGGATATTATTTCATGATAATTTCGAACACCATAAAGTATGGGATATTGATGTATGAGTTATGTATGATGAATATTAAGGCATATTATTGATATATGATGCTAATAATATGTTGTGTGAATTAATTAGAATTTTTGAAAATTGTTTAGTTAATTATTCAAGATTTTCGAAAACTATAGTATAAAGAGTTATGATATCAAATTTTTCTATGTCTAATGTTATTTGATATTATGGATCCTATGTTAATATAGTATGTTATGTGAAATTATAACAATTTATGGATAAGTTTTGTAAATATAATTAAAAGGGCCAAAATGAAGAGAAAAGAAAATAAAGTTTCAATTTTTTTTTATTACATGTGATCACATATTTATGCCCAAAATTATGTTTAAGATATGCTATTAATTTATGTGAATTTGTAAACGAAGTATAATATGTTCACGCTCAAATATTTGATAAGCGTAAGACTTTAAATATAAAGTATTATGATTAAATTAGTTTCATGTGGGCATGATTGATCGATAGAGTGGAATTATGAGATTTATTGAAAGTATGTTAAGTAATGAATCGAATAAGAGAATATTATGCAAGATTAATTGTTTTATATGTTCTAAAAGTGAATTATGAAAAATACATTAGTTCAAGTTTGAAATAATTTGATCAAGATGAAAGTGTCACGCCCAATTCCCAAGGAAGGCACGGACGCCGGGCGTGATTAAAGGGGTTAAGAAGCGGGGAAGAAGGGATACATATAACATACATGAGAAGACGTGACCATGAAATCGGGCAAAGATCTCCTCTATAACTAGGACATATCCCGCGGGGAGGCGCAAACAATCCACCAATGTAATAATATCGATATCATAACCTCGTAAAACATGATCTTGGTTTATAATAAGTAATGCAAGGAAGCAAAATAGCATTACACCCCGCTGACTAGACTCGTCAACCACATAGCATGCTCATATCGGGACTCACAAAGATAATAACATAATAGCAAATCTTGTTCGCAATCGAAAGCAAAATAAGGGACAAGAATACATCAACATCGTAGTACATATATAACACAACATCGCGGAAGCATAGCATGAAGAACCCGCAGCCCACCCCTCGCCGCCCGTCCACCCTCCTCCATCCGCGGAAAAGATTTAAAAGAGTTTGGGGGGTAGTACTAGCGACTCACCGGGTTTTATCATAAATCAAAAGAATCATGATGCCAGTGTTCAGAGCACTTACCTTAGAAGGTTTTAAATGTAAACCACTTCTAAGTAAGCAAAATAGATTTTTCGTTTTGACACCGATCCGTTATTATCGTTGTTCTCATCATAGAACCAAAGAACCACGGATCGGAATGTATCCCGCCAGCCCATCACATCTCATTCATTCGCCCGAACATATCCACCAGCCCACAATATCTCGGCCCGAAACATATCCAACACCATGCCCGAACGATCTAGCTTGGCTAATCGGTGTGGACTTCGTGGGTCAAATCCTCACGTAACCATAACCACCTCATTACCATTTCCGTGGACTTCCGGGGTTCATCCCTTCGTAACCATAACCACGTGTTCGGGTTCATCCTCTGCGATCAATACCAAGATGGTGATCAACCCACGTAATAGTGATCCGTGCACAATCACAATAGAACCACATCTCGGATCGTAGAACAATAATAACTTCACCAAAACATTTTCTGAGCACATGTTTTATTTTGAAATATCGAGTAAATAACTCAAAATAAGCATATATAACCCAACTCGAATGTATTTAAAACGCCAACAGGAGATATCTACGGTCCGATGACTTCACCGATCAGACCGGTAGGTACCGTAACAAGACGGAACAACTTTTGGGGTCACATCCCACAAAGCAAAGCAACATCGTGATCCAAACGAAGATCGAGAAAAACTAGTGGTTTCGACTTTCTCAACCCGTGATTTGGCACTCTCCGGTTTTCAAATCAACTCGATGCGTAAGGAAATATATTCAGGGCATCAAGACCTATAATAGGGTACTTTCAAAATATGCATGCATGCAAGTTGACTCAAATCTTAGCAGCGAAGAAGCTTCAAAAATCGATGCCTATCCTCAGATCTAAGATAAACCATCCAAAATCGATGCATGAAAATGGAAACATAAGCAATATGCATAACGACGAACATGGAATGACAAACTACGTTGAAAATGGATAACCCGGGCATGTACTTCCTTTAGAAAACTCGAAGCAACGGAAAACATCCCGACATGCGTAAACGCGAAAAATGTAAAACCGGAATCGGCATTTTAGTGGAATGCATAGCCTGAACTCAAAACCTAAAGGACCAGAGCAAAGGTGGTCCGCTGACCACCAAATTGAGGCCAACACCACGGTGGCGGCGGCGCACGGCGGCAAATTGGCCGGCCTCCGACCGCTTTTCCGCCTCGTCCCTTTAGAATCCCGAGTTCTATGCTATACGATCTACTAAAAGGTGGAATCAAAACAAGAAAAGGACAAAATAGAAAACGGGCTGCCGGGAGGGTCGATCGGCGGTGGTGGCGGCAGCAACAAGAATGGCGCCGCCGCCGAGCCTTCCCTGCCGATCCCCACTCCTCCAGCTCAGCAGCAGCACTGAGCTGCTCGGCTCTTCCGTAAGCATAGAGACGAAGGAAATGAACGCTTGAAATGAAGGCCCTAGCCTCCTATTTATAGGAAAGAGGTGGGTCGCAAATGCTATGCAAGCGCCCTTTTCAAACGTAAAAGCGACGTAACTTTTGCAAACGGACCAAATTTAGCAAACTTAGTACCCATGGACACGAAATAAAATACCGACACAACGACTATAAACAAGATATGCTTTTAAAAGAACCATGAAAAGTTCGGTTTTTCGATAACTTCCCCGGAGTGCCAACCTTCATGGGTGGTCGAAAACCTGCATACTTAGTGTCTATGAATTCGTCATAAGACACTCTTCACAACGCCCGAGGTTTCACGACGGTCGCATCACCGAAAAAAAAGTTAACCTTTTGACCTTTCTCGAAAAACGTGCCATGCAAACCTGGTGCTTAGAAAAGACGGGGTATTACATCCCTCCCTCCTTAGAAAAATTTTGTCCCCGAAATTTCAAACACGTGGAGAAAACAACTCGTGGCATCGAGCCCCGAACTTGTCTTCCAACTCCCACGTAGCTTCCTCTTCGCCATGGTGATTCCACAACACTTTCACCAAAGGAATCGCTTGTTCCTCAACTCCTCGACTTCGCTCCAAGATAGCCACCGCCTCCTCGTAACTCGATCCCGAGCAAGAACCACTTGGTCATGCTTGATCACGTGTTTGGGTCGAACACGCATTTTCTCAACCGAGAAACGTGAAACACGTCGCGCACATCTCCGATGCTAGGCGGCAAAGCTAACCTATAGGCAACGGGCCTATTCTCTCAAGAACTTCGAAAGCTCCAACGAACCTCGGTCGCAACTTACCTCGTTTCCCAAAACAAACGACTCTCCTCGCTGGGAAACCTTAAGGAAAACGCGATCTCCGATCATGAATCAAGATCCAGACGACGCTTGTCCGCATAGGACTTTTGCCATCCCCGAGCTTCCTTGATCCTTCGCTGATCTCGATCGATAACCTCGATCGTCTGCTGAACCATCTCTCGTCCTAACATCTTTCTCTCGCCCACATCGCCCCAATAAAGTGGCGATCGACACTTCCTTCCGCATAACGCTCATAGGGAGCCATTCCTATGGTGGCTCGATAACTATTATTATAGGCAACCCACCAAAGGTAGTATCTCTTCCCATTTCTCCTCTATCGGCCACGATCGCCGCAAAGATATCTTCCAAGACCGAATCGTCCTTTCCGATCGACCGTCACCGAGGATGGAAGGCTGCCGAGATTCACTGGTCCCCATGGCCTCGCAGACTCCTCCAAAACCTCGACGTGAACCTCGGTCACGATCCGACGTGATCGATACCGCACACCATGTAACCGCGATTTCTAACGTAAAGTTGAACAAGCTTATCTAACCCGTGACGCCATCCGAATCGGTAAGAAATGAGTCGATTGTCATACCATCGACGACAACCCATATAGCGTGTTTCCTCACGCCGACCTTGGAAAACTCACCACAAAATCCATACCGATATGATCCCATTTCCACTACGGGATTGGTAGCGGTTGCAACAAACCCGACGGACGTTGGTGCACGTTTTCACTTGTCGACAAGCCAAACAACGCTCCACAAACGCTGCTACATCCTTTTTCATCCCTCCCACCAAAAGTTCCTCTTAAGGTCTCGTACATTTTGGTGCTTCCTCGATGAGTCAGATATGGTGCCTCATGAGCTTCACTCATGATCTTATCTCTCAATTCCCTATTGAGTGGCACATAGCCTTCCTCGAATAATAGCGTTGTCTTCGCCTGTGAATCCCTTGCTATCTTCTAGCCTTGCTTTCAAACGCATTCATTCCAAGAACTCGCCTCTTCGTCAGCGCCACGATGGCTTCTCTCGTGTCCGGTTCATTGTCAAAGTCGCTGCGATGAATCCTTACATCGATTTCGACGGGTGAATCACTTCCAGCCGAGCTTCTCAAAATCTCGAATAAGCTCTTTCTCATGCGAAGAAGATATCCCATTTCGCCTCGATTTGCGACTAAGGGCATCTCTGCACGACATCGCTTTCCCAGCGATAGCCGATAGAGCAATCATAATCCTTTACCAACTCTAGCCATCTCCTTTGCCTCATGTTCACTCTCCTTTTGTTCAAAGAAATACTTAAGGCTTTTGTGATCCGTGAAGATCTCACACTTAACTCCATAGAGATAGTGCTCCAAATCTTAATGCACGAACGACCGCTGCTAACCTGTGTCGTGAGTTGGGTAGCTCAACTCGTGCGGTTTCAACCGACGAGACGCTGTAAGCTATAACCTTCCTGCTCGCATAAGAACACAACCCAAACCAAGCTTGATGCATCGGTGTAGACCACAAACCCATTGTTCCCTTCCGCACGGCTAACACCGGAGCGTTGTTAGCTTCTTCAACTTCGAAACTTGCTTCACAAGCTTCGACCATGAAAACTTGATCCCTTTCCCGAGCTGTTACACATCGGCCTTGCCAACTTCGAAACCCTTCGATGAAACGCTCTATAATATCTCGCCAAGCCTAGAAAGCTTCAACCTCATTGGCATTAGTCGGAACCTTCCAGCTACTTTATCGCTCAACCTTCACTGGGTCGACTTTGATTCCTTCTCGCAGTACGATGTGTCCAAGGAACATCACTTCTTTGAGCCAAAACTCGCACTTACTATACTTGCATACAACCTCTCCGCTTCATAACGCTTCCGTAACAGGACGGAGGTGTTCTCTATGCAACTCGCATTCTCGAATAGATGAGAATATCATCGATAAAAACCAAGACGAAACTATCCAGACATCGATGGAAAACTCGATTTATCGATCCATGAAAATCGGCGCATTGGTCAAACCAAACGGCATCACGATGAACTCGTAGTGCCCATACCTTATTTTGAACGCGGTCTTCGCAACGCCCTCCTTCCCGATCTTCAACCGATGGTAGCCCGACCTCAAATCGATCTTAGAGAAGACACTGCCGCTCACTTTTCTAACACTAAAAGGTGTAAGTATAGGTGTTAAGCATCGTATCCGCCGTTTCCAAAGTACGGATTAACTAGACGGAAATTAAATATATCACATTAATGACGGGATTAACAACAAGAATAAACACTAATTATGGAACCGCGAGATATATATATATATAATAGACAAATTTCTAAACTTCATATCATTTAATGTGACACATATATCGTATATACTAAATCGGATTATTTAGACTCGACTAAAGGGTTCAACTCAAACATAACCTATATAACTCGCAATGAAAGACATGTGATTACACATATGACGATATGTAATCGCGCTATACTTATCAATGATGTAAGGCTCCAACCGCTCAACACTTCAACATCCAACATCAATCGCTCAACCCGCACATTTAAAACAATATGCGTGGCTAAGTACAAGAATGCACTTAGTGGGCTCATGCCAAAACATTTTCTTTAATTACACCGCCCTATAAGTAAGACACAGTGGTTTTAGTTGAAAATGCTTTGTGCTTACTAAAACATTTTCTCATTTCTCAAAACGCCGCCGCCGAGCATTTTCTTCAGATGATCCATATCACATTTCACATAATTGTTCATAACAGATCTCACGCCGTAGAAGTAGCCTCCTTCTACAGCGCCGTGATCGTCAAGATGTTGCTAACGGCTCCCAATCACATAGTCGTGATTCTTCATCCGACCAGATCCACGACCGCCGATGATGTTGCTAACCGCTCACAAACACAAAAATTCATATAATACGACATCACATCAGATCATCATACGCTGGTAGCGAACCAACAAATTTCAATTCATCATTCCAACCATCACCACAAATAATAATATCATCGCTCCAACCATCACCACAAATAATATCATCATTCCAACCATCACCACAAATAATATCATCATTCCAACCATCACCACAAATAATATCATCATTCCAACCATCACCACAAATAATATCATCATTCCAACCATCACCACAAATAATATCATCATATCGATCAATCCTAGCTGTATAATCCTTCCCGCTAGATCCAATATCGCTTTCATAGTCGGCTCGCCCAACAACTCGATAGGATCATACATAAAACATAAACACTTTGGGGTGTAATCATCATTTCTCAACCGAAAGCTTGTAAATAAATACTTTGATTGGCAAAATAAATAAAAGTGGTTTTCAATAAAGCCCACCGGCACGTAGCTTTTCAATAACGCCTTTCTAAGTCGAAAGCTCAAGTCCACGTCCCACCTTAACGTAAGAACTATTTTAGTACGCTGATCACGCTCGATAAAGACGAACATAGTCTATAACGTTCTCACGTGTCAAATAAGGCTAACGCCGGACTTAGTTTGACGCTTCCTAATCGATTGATGTCGATTATGAAATTTCTCAACATAAAAAGGTATTCTACCTTTAGAATATAACGACGCTTTAACGTACTTACGTAATGTAAGTAGCATTCATACTAAACGCATTCACGCCACATTGATCACGATTATCGATTATGCCCGCTGACCTTGGTCAACGATTTTGGTCAACTATTTTGACCAAGTCAACCAAAAGTCAACAATTTTGACTTTGGTCAACGAAAAGTCAACATTTTGACTTTTTCAATTATTATGAAATTTTATCATTTTATGTGCAATTTTGTTCCAAAATTTTATAAAATCATACTATGTCTAAAACATTATTTTAGATCATAATATGTAATTATACTTGATAAAATAAATTTATAACATTAATGCACATAATATAAAGTTTTCGTAATTACAAATTAAATAGCTTAGACTTGTGCAAAAATTTTATAAATTCACATGTTACACTATTTTATCATGTGATTAATAATATGTAATTACCTTAGTCAAATAAAATTTATACACCTTAGTATTATAACCTATAGTTTTTTGATCTTCATAAATAACCCATCAAATGATTTTTAAAAATTCCAATAAAATCATATCTCAATTAATCACCCTCAATTATGCTTACTACAACATAATTGTTATTTATTGTGACTTATTGAATAAAATTTACCTAAGTCACTTTCTAAATTTTCGACTTAGGTCAAAATAATATTTATAGATTTCAATAAATTTCCACAACCATATATTATGAATCTACACACTTAATATGCTATTATAACACTTAAACATGAATTATATCACATCATTATAACATATGCTATAATTTTCAGTATTCATATAAATATAAGCTATAGTTTTCCAAAATTCTAAATAAATTCATATAAGCATAATTAATACTATAGATTATGATTCCATGATCAAATCAACAATTAAAAATTAAAATCAACAACATATACTAACCCTAAGTTTTCGGTCCAAACTTTAAATTTAATAAGATGTTTAATTTCATGATATAATTAATCTACATGCTTAATAACATCATATAAACATAATATCTAAACATTTTAGCATATGATTCAAAATTTTCGAAAATCATATATATAAACTAAGATCATAACATAAATTCTAACGGATGAAAATCGAAAATTCTAACATGTAATCGAAGCTCAGAAATTTCTAACCTTTAATCGGTTTCGATTTTATTGTCAAGGTTTATATGATCTAAGTTTGGGAATGGGAATGAAGAACTCTCTAAATTTTCTCTCTATGTTTCAAAAGAGGAGCAAAATGGGAGAATGGAGAGCTTATGTTATATTTATAATGTTAAACAACTTGTAGCATAATAATTACATAGAAAATATCTACTACACTTGCCAAAATTTGTCAACATTTTCGCACCTCCATAAGGTAAGAGACAAATTTTTTATTCTTATCATATACAACTCATCATATATCTTATCCTTTAATTGCAAATACATTATTATGTTATTTTAATTAAAATCAACATATATATTAATGTGTGTGTCGCCAACTATGTATAGACTAGGATTAATTTTTGTTTTATTCCTTATATTATATACTTTATTATGTTATATAATAATTAATTATTAATTTATATCATAGTTATTATGAAATAGAAGAATTAATCACCTTTGTACACCTATGTACATTCTCGCCAAGCTTAATGAAATTGGGAGAATTTTATTATTTTTATATTATATACTATATTATTATCATATTATTAATATAGTATAAAGTTGCTTTAGAAAAGTCAAATATTTCAACTATACAAATGTCATTAATATATAGTATGAAACTAAGAATTTTTCCACCTATTTTTTCAACAATTTCGCCTTTCACATTAATGAGCATGGATTACTTGTTTTAATTGTCTAACTATCACTACTTTACACTTGGTATATGATAGATCCAACTCATATTTATTTATTAATTATAAGATAATAATATTACATAAAATCATGCTAAAATCCATAATTTTCGCCACTTATGTGCAAGTGTGCTCCCACACTTGTGCAACTTGTAATACACCTCATTTTGTCCTTAATGACATCATAATAATATAATAATTATCATATATCATTAATTAGATAAGAATTAAATATTAAATCATACTTAAGATCTCACATTTTCGAAAATTACCAAGGTATTTCAAATATTTTATTTTCTTGTATAAAATAGCTACTACTCATTTATGTGACATATTATATGTCTTAGATAATAATTTTAATCATAGGAAAGTATTTAAAATAATTTAGGTCTTAAAACCCTAATTTAAATACTTAGGGTTTTCAAACCCATAAATAAGGTACATTGCATTCTTTGAATTTTCTAGCATTATTTAATGATAAATAATGCTCTTATATAATAATATAATCATAGGAATTTGAATTTTATAATTCGAGATCATATGCTAAAGTTATCGATTATTCTAAACGAGACGTTGAAACGCCTCTAAATTCTCATAGCTTAATTATCTCCAAAATGTTCAAAATAAAGTTTGTTACAACTTTATTTATTCCTATAATAATAGGAATTTCAAATTGCTTAACCGCTAATAATATCAGAAGACGTAAACGCCGAATTTATTCAACGTTGAAAATTACGCTCAAGGAATATTGAAAATTATATTCCTTAATTCACTAAGGCTCAGTGAATCTCATACGTAAATTATCCAATTATGCTTGGTCAAAGTCAAGAGTCGACTAATTAAGATTTTAATTATTGAATTAATAATGCTAATTACGTAATTAATTATCGTAATCAGATTAAAATTACGGATATTACATTCTACCCCTTAAAAAAATTTCGCCCTCGAATTTGCATACCGTAAAAGTACGGGTATCTTTGTACTATAACAACCTCAAGTTTCCACGCATTTTCTTTTGTCCATGGTTTCTCCATCGACTTTCACCAATGGTATAAGCTTCTTTCTTAACCGCTGAATCGACGCTTAAAACAATCGCACTCTTTCTCATAACTCATTTCTCGATGTAAGAATAACGCCATCATGATGGTCATGTATTTTGGACCATATTCGCATTTCCTTTAACCGTAACACGGGAAAACATTCTCAGATATTCTCCAAACTTGGTGGAAATACCAATCTATAAGCTACTAGGCCTTATTATTTCTAGATCTCACAAGGTCCTATAAAACGACTTTCAACTCCCTTATTCTCCAACATTGAAATTCTTTCAATGGAGAACTTTAATACACTTTATCTCTGATTCAAGATGCAGCTCATATCTACGCACATCAACGTAAGACTTTTGTCTATCATGAGCTTCTTTCTTTCATTGCCTAATTGGCAAACATTTCATTCATTCATTTCATAGAATCGCTTCAAAACTTTCCTCTTATTTTCTTTATCTCAATAAAGAGATGATCGATACTTTCTTTTATACTATGCCTCACACGGGCTACTCCACGCTATTGTCGTAGTAAACTTAATAAGTGGAAAAGCACGCTTCCAACTTGTATGTCCATTTTTCTTTCTAAGCCAATTCATATTCTAAAGGTAACCTCAAAATCTTCATACGATGCAAGACGTACGATTTTCTCAGTAAATAACCGGCTAACTTATCAGATCCAAAAGTAGCCTAAATAGGCATGAACTGAACATTTTTGGTAAGTCGATACACTACTACCCATATAGCGTTGTTATCTCTTAACTTTGGTAAGCCTATCTCAAAATCCATTGTTACGCCATCCCATAGATCATTGATACAATGCCTTCACTTACGGCAATTGAGATGATGTTCGACAATTTCTATCTTCTCTTCTTAACTCTCTTCGACGAGTTTTTCTTTTATGCAAGGATTTATCATTACTTAGACCGAATTTTCAACATAGAACATCAACCACTATATTTACCTTTTGTAAGTGATAATTTATATCACATTCATAATCTCTTACTAATTCGAGCCACGCCTCTCGTCAAGAAGCATCTTAAATTCTTATGATCTATGAAGATCTCACACCTTACTTCATAAGGGTGATGTATCAAACTTTAATACGGGTATTATCATGCTAATTTTAAATCGTGAGTTAGGTAGTTTTACTCATGTGGACTAAGTTGTCAGAATGCATAAGCTAACACCTTCTCTCTCGCATTATCATACGCCTAGTCAATTCTTTGGGAGGCTCACCGCATTTATCAATCCAAGTAAACTTTATCCCTTTTGAGTAACTATATCGCTGGCCTTGCTATCTCGTAGAATCTTTAATAAATTTTCGATAGCAACCAATAATTCTATGAAACCTTTGCTCTCGTTTGGGTCGTTGATTGCTTCTATCCTCGCATTGCTTTTAACTTCCGTCGGATCCATATGGGTTCCTTCTAAAGACACAAGATGTCTAAGGAATATTACCCTTCAAGTCTAATTTAGCTTAAATAGTCTTGTAAATTTATTCGACTTTAATGTCTGCAAGAATGGTTCTTAAGAGTTCTTTATACTCTTTCTTTACCCTTCGATTAGACGGGAATATCATCTATGATGTTTTAAGATAATTTATCTTAGTAGCGCGAACACTCGATTTTTTTTTTGAGGTTCATAGCATGGTCATGACATCTGATTCGAATGGCACGACTATAAACTTATAGTAGCCATATCTTGTTCGAAAGCCATTTTGGGTACATTGTTAGCTCGTGCCTTAAATTGATTATAGTCCAATTGAGATCGGTTCTCGTGACTCACTTGTTCCTTTTCCACCGACCGAATACTCATTTACCCTTGGTAATGGATTATTAACTTCGATAATCTATATACTTTCTTAATGGGCTATCTTTCTTCTTTGACAAGCAAGTCGGGTGTTTCTTAAGGTGATACACCAGTTCGATGAAACTTAGATTTTATAGCCTTTAAACGTGAATCTTTATCTTTTCACTTTCCTTGAATCCATTTGATAAAGGTACTTTTAACTTGGTTTAATAATGGTTCTAACTTGATAGTAGAATTTTAGCCGCTTATCGAGGTAATCTTGCTAAATTGTCGTGGTATCTCTAGAAATTCTCTAAAAATTTTCACATCCTCTACCTTCATTTCCGCTATCCATCCTTTGCTTAGATAAATATGGAATGCTCGACATCCCTTCTTGTTTAATAATTCCCTTATTTGTAGTGTGGGTATGGTTGGAATTTCCTTCCCATGTGGATTCCATAGAAATTGTAACTTTTATTCGGAGAAATGGAACGAAATTTCCTTTTCTTGTATGGGATTGTGGAATGGTTTTCAACTAATCAATTCTTTCTTAGGATTATCTCTATGTCTCATATAGGTACTATGTTCAAGTTCTTTATTAAAGTCTTAAAGTGATTCTAAGTTCAATTCTAAGTTCGAGTAAATACGTATGGCCACCATGATCCTTCTTTAAGTGAAGAGATTCTCATCCTTCGATTTGCTTATTCGATTTGAGCTCTAACGATCCACGCATGCTCTTACTATTCTTGTGATAATGAAATGTGAAGCACTTGTCTTCGAACCAAAGTATTTTAGGTATACTGAGAAGTTTTCTCATACCTACCAGGTTTTCCTGATTTTGTTCGTTCTATCATTATCATACTTTCTAATCAAGATGAACGATCTGATTCCTTCATTGGTTCGACTAAGTGGTTTCATAGTTAAAATCCATTGTTTATCGAGAACGATCATATCGCTTCGACCCATATCTTTACTATCTTCTCGACATTCTATGTTTATTTCCTTTCAATGCTAAGGTACCCAATATTTCACCTTATGGTCATCTCATAAATATGAGGAAACTCTTTTCAATTAGATTCACCTTAAGGTCCTTCCTTGTGATTTCTTTCCTTTATTCGCTTGAGCATATTTCCTTCGCAAATTTCTTTAACAGTTATCTCACTTGATTAATTACTAAATCATGCATAAGGTGAGCGTTTTGTCTTTATAAACTTAGGGTACGACGGTTTCATCTCAAATAACAAATCTACTTCTTGATCCACTTCTTCCTTCAAAGGATTTGTTTTACTTATCGTAATTAAACTGCTTGCAAAACTTATCTCATGTTCGCTATATCATATCTCAGATAGTGGTAATTTCTCACTATTCTCAACTCTTGCTCTTTTTCTTGAGCATGATATCCGAAAGTTATATTACTTTTATACTTTAATTCTCACTTTTAAGATCAAGACCGTCATCATTACAATCTAGACTGGTAAGGTAGTATGTTTGTACATCATAACTTATATTCCAAGTACCAATGTCCTATCCAAGTCTCAACTTCGTGGTATCTCTCTTTCTTGGTTTAAAACTAGAATAGTCTAGCTACTCACATATCTTATTATTGATCCGTTGATCATACTATCTTTGGTTTAACCAAAGTCTCAAATTCTTGGAATCAATTCCACTTAAACATAATCTTATTGATTTAGGGATGAAGCGAGAGACTTATTAATGGAGATGCTTTCATTTCTTTATATCCATCAACCGTGTCTTATTTATCTCCATACTTTTAACAGTCCGACCTTCTAACGAGGTTTTAGGACAATCAACTATTTTAAAGATAAGTTGTATTCCTTCTTATTATGATATAATAAGAGGAGGCATATCCCGAGGATATATAATATACTTCTTTGCTTTTACTCTAGCACTCAATGCTATAAAGTATCTCGCTCATGACTTAATCATCATACTCTCACGTGGAGGTATAACTTCATCATATCCTCAATCAGAAGCTCATTAATGGTCATTGCATCAATGTGCACCATAGAAGAGAATATATCTCGTCCCTTTGAGAACTTCTTTACATCATGACTTGATGTCTATCACTTTACTGATTTGAAAACTTAAGTGACGGAATAAGTCAATCTTGTCTCATACTTATTGGTTTCAAGCTTTGAAGAAGAATTTGTCATGACAATTTAAAAGAAGTATTGGTTTACAACTTCTGATGACAATCTCAAGATTTGAATCAATATACTTTTTGAATCGAATAATTGGGATATAGGGTCCGAAGACCAGAATGACGACTACTGAGATTTCTTTGGTCATATGGGGTGGCCAGACCCGACACAAATACTTTCTCAGTCACACAAGGCTTGGCTTCAAAGAACACTGTATAAAATTTTGGTTTTGTAAAACTTTTCCAAGAAAATGAGAAACGCAGTGGTTTCTCAATAGAAACTAGGTCATAGAGTTAAACTCGATGACGTAAATTGAGTAGAACTTGAAACCTTATATAGCTCATAATAGGTCATCTACAAAAGTTCTCATGTACGTCATATCTCTTCTTGTACCACGGGAATCTTATTTTCTAGCAAAGATTCTAATATTCTTGCTATAATCGTAAGGTTTTCGCTTCATGGACATCATAGACTAGTCTTTAACTGATTCTCACGAATTCTGAAGAAGGAATCAAGGATTTGGGTCTTCATAAGAAATATAGTACCTTGTGATAGGAGTACGAGGCGAAAACCGCTCAGAATCGGAATTCAAACGAGGGAGAACGAGCTAAAGTCAAAATATGCAAGAAGACAGTTTTGCTGGCGCCGAAATCAGTACCAAGATCGAATCGAATTGCTAAGTTCTAAATTAAAGAGGTCGACGCTTAAAGTCTAAGTTGGCAAGGTCGATGTTGAAGTCGAGCATAAAAATGCCGACGTGGTCCACTTTATATCTCTTTCTTCTCGCTTTGAAAACTCGTAATGTTTTCACCGATCTTTGTTCTCGCTCTCATGTCGATACTTACTCAGATTCGAAAAGAACTAAAGTTCTCGATTCTTACTTCTATATTCTCGCGATAAGTGATCATGCTTCTTATCACGCCTATGTTCTTTCGCAAAAGGATCATGCGACTTAACATGCCTATGTTCCTCGGGATAACATATCCATCATCAAAAATAATCGAAATTTCGTAATCAGAAACATTCATAACATAATCATATGTTGGTAATAACCAACAACTTTCATAACATACACTCTCATCAATTCCACAAATTCAAAACTTCTCCTTCGACATCTCAATGTCAATACTTTCTCATATCATTTTCAACTCTTCACAACATATAACATCATTGCAACACTTGCAATTACTTTCACCTTCAACAATCCTCATAACTTTCATTTCTTTGGAAATATCATATTCCATGTTTAAACTTTTCATTTCAAAATTTTCAAAAAGGGCATGTACTTTCAAACTTTTCATTTCCAACTGAGAAAATTATTTACTTAACGCTTATTAAATCTTTTAAGTTTTCCATGAATATGTAGTCCCATACCCACATATCCTTGGAATCCTTTGAGTTTTCCTCGAATATGCAATCCCATACCGCATATTCTTAGAATCTCTCCTAGTTCGACTTTCATTTTCTTGAAAATTCATCTCACTTTAATGACTTTCACTTTCCAACTTCTTATCCTTATTCTCAAAACTGTGAGAAAATCATTTACCTTTTTCCCGGTTGAGCTTGATGTGATGGAGTGTTGAGCATAGTCGGTCGATCTCTAGAAGTCTAGTGACTCTATCTAGACTCAACTTTGAAAGAAGTTTTGGGTTTAGGGTACGACCGCCTCGATACCAATCGTAATGTACCGCCTTTCCAAAGTACGGATTAACGAGATGTTACTAATGACGGGATTAACAACAAGAATAAACACTAATTATGGAACCTGCGAGATATATATATATATAGTACAAATTTCGTAAACTTCATATCATTTAATGTGACACATATATCGTATATACTAAACCGGATTATTTAGACTCGACTAAAGGGTTCAACTCAAACATAACCTATATAACTCGCAATGAAAGACATGTGATTACACATATGACGATATGTAATCAAGGCTATACTTATCAATGATGTAAGGCTCCAATCGCTCAACACTTCAACATCCAACATCAATCGCTCAACCCGCACATTTAAAACAAATATGCAGTGGCTAAGTACAAGAATGCACTTAGTGGGCTCATGCCAAAACATTTTCTTTAATTACACCGCCCATAAGTAAGACACAGTGGTTTTAGTTGAAAATGCTTTGTGCTTACTAAAACATTTTCTCATTTTCAAAACGCCGCCGCCGAGCATTTTTCTTTCAGATGATCCATATCACATTTCACATAATTGTTCATAACAGATCTCACGCCCAGAAGTAGGCCTCCTCTTCTACAGCGCCGTGATCGTCAAGATGTTGCTAACGGCTCCCAATCACATAGTCGTGATTCTTCATCCGACTCAGATCCGTGATCGCCGATGATGTTGCTAACGGCTCACAATACACAAAATTTCATATAATACGACATCACATCGATCATAATCTTAACCAACAAATTTCACATATAATCCAACATCACATCGATCATCATATCATTGGTAACCATCACCACAAATAATATCATCATTCCAACCATCACCACAAATAATATCATCATTCCAACCATCACCACAAATAATATCATCATTCCAACCATCACCACAAATAATATCATCATTCCAACCATCACCACAAATAATATCATCATATCGATCAATCCTAGCTGTATAATCCTTCCCGCTAGATCCAATATCGCTTTCATAGTCGGCTCGCCCAACAACTCGATAGGATCATACATAAAACATAAACACTTTGGGGTGTAATCATCATTTCAACCGAAAGCTTGTAAATAAATACTTTCATTTGGCAAAATAAATAAAAGGGTTTTCGAATAAAGCCCACCGGCACGTAGCTTTTCAATAACGCCCTTTCTAAGTCGAAAGCTCAAGTCCACGTCCCACCTTAACGTAAGAACTATTTTAGTACGCCGATCACGCTCGAGAGACTAACATAGTCTATAACGTTTCACGTGTCAAATAAGGCTAACGCCGGACTTAATTTGACGCTTCCTAATCGATCGATGTCGATTATGAAATTTCTTAACATAAAAGGGTATTCTACCTTTTAGAATATAATGACGCTTTAATGCACTTACGTAATGTAAGTAGCATTGTTACTAAACGCATTACGCCACATTGATCACGATTATCGATCATGCGTCTGCTGACCTTGGTCAACGATTTTGGTCAACTATTTTGACCAAGTCAACCAAAAGTCAACAATTTTGACTTTGGTCAACGAAAAGTCAACATTTGACTTTTTCAATTATTATGAAATTTTATCATTTTATGTGCAATTTTGTTCCAAAATTTTATAAAATCATACTATGTCTAAAACATTATTTTAGATCATAATATGTAATTATACTTGATAAAATAAATTTATAACATTAATGCACATAATATAAAGTTTTCGTAATTACAAATTAAATAGCTAGACTTGTGCAAAAATTTTATAAATTCACATGTTACACTATTTTATCATGTGATTAATAATATGTAATTACCTTAGTCAAATAAAATTTATACACCTTAGTATTATAACCTATAGTTTTCGGTACTTCATAAATAACCCATCAAATGATTTTTAAAAATTCCAATAAAATCATATCTCAATTAATCACCCTCAATTATGCTTACTACAACATAATTGTTATTTATTGTGACTTATTGAATAAAATTTACCTAAGTCACTTTCTAAATTTTCGACTTAGGTCAAAATAATATTTATAGATTTCAATAAATTTCCACAACCATATATTATGAATCTACACACTTAATATGCTATTATAACACTTAAACATGAATTATATCACATCATCATAACATATGCTATAATTTTCGTATTCATATAAATATAAGCTATAGTTTTCCAAAATTCTAAATAAATTCATATAAGCATAATTAATATTATAGATTATGATTCCATGATCAAATCAACAATTAAAAATTAAAATCAACAACATATACTAACCCTAAGTTTTCGGTCCAAACTTTAAATTTAATAGCATGTTTAATTTCATGATATAATTAATCTACATGCTTAATAACATCATATAAACATAATATCTAAACATTTTAGCATATGATTCAAAATTTTCGAAAATCATATATATAAACTAAGATCATAACATAAATTCTAATGGACGAAATTCGAAAATTCTAGCATGTAATCGAAGTCGTAAAATTTCTAACCTTTAATCGGTTTCGATTTTATTGTTGAAGGTTTATATGATCTAAGTTTGGAATGGAATGAAGAACTCTCTCTTTCCTTCTCTATGTTTCAAATTTAGAGGAGCTAAATGGGAGAATGGAGAGCTTATGTTATATTTATAATGTTAAACCAACTTGTAGCATAATAATTACATAGAAAATATCTACTACAACTAGCCA
Source organism: Salvia rosmarinus (assembly GCA_036937905.1). Lineage (NCBI taxonomy): Eukaryota > Viridiplantae > Streptophyta > Magnoliopsida > Lamiales > Lamiaceae > Salvia > Salvia rosmarinus. Next base: position 92,773 of record JAODLM010000569.1, read on the forward strand.
AAATTTGTCAACATTTTCGCACCTCCATAAGGTAAGAGACAAAATTTTTAATTCTTATCATATACAACTCATCATGTTCTTATCCTTTAATTAAATACATCAGATGTATATTTTAATTAAAATAAACACATTATATATATATGTGTGTGTGTCGCCAACTATGTATAGACTAGGATTAATTTTGTTTTATCCTTATATTATATACTTTATTATGTTATATAATAATTTAATTATTATTTTATATCATAGTTATTATGAAATAGAAGAATTAATCACCTTTGTACACTAATGTACACCTCGCAATGCTTAATGAAATAGGGAGAATTTTTATTATTTTATATTATATACTATATTATTATCATATTATTAATATAGTATAAAGTTGCTTTAGAAAAGTCAAATATTTCAACTATACAAATGTCATTAATATAAGGTATGAAACTAAGAATTTTTCCACCATTTTTTTTTCAACAATATCGGCTCTTTCAATTAATGAGCATGGATTACTTGTTTTAATTGTCTACTATCACTACTTTACACTTGGTATATGATAGGATCCAACTCATATTTATTTATTAATTATAAGATAATAATATTACATAAAATCATGCTAAAAATCCATAATTTTCGCCACTTATGTGCAAGTGTGCTCCCACACTTGTGAAAATTGTAATACACCTCATTTTGTCCTTAATGACATCATAATAATATAATAATTATCATATATCATTAATTAGATAAGAATTAAATATTAAATCATACTTAATATCTCACATTTTCGAAATTTACCAAGGTATTTCAAATATTTTATTTTCTTGTATAAAATAGCTACTACTCATTTATGTGACATATTATATGTCTTAGATAATAATTTTAATCATAGAAAAGTATTTAAAATAATTTAGGTCTTAAAAACCCTAATTTAAATACTTAGGGTTTTCGAAACCCATAAATAAGGTACATTGCATTCTTTGAATTTTCTAGCATTATTTAATGATAAATAATGCTCTTATATAATAATATAATCATAGGAATTTGAATTTTATAATTCCGAGATCATATGCCAAAGTTATCGCATTATCTCTAAACGTAGACGTTTGAAACGTCTCTAAATTCTCATAGCTTAATTATCTCCAAAATGTTCCAAAATAAAGTTTGTTACAACTTTATTTATTCCTATAATAATAGGAATTTCAAATTAAGCTTAATCGCTTAATAATATCAGAAGACGTAAACGCCGAATTTATTCAACGTTGAAAATTACGCTCAAGGAATATTGAAAATTATATTCCTTAATTCACTAAGGCTCGTGAATCTCATACGTAAATTATCCAATTATGCTTGGTCAAAGTCAAGAGTCGACTAATTAAGATTTTAATTATAATGCTAATTAATTAATGCTAATTACGTAATTAATTATCGCTAGCAAATGAACTGGTCAGATTAAAATTACGGATATTACGGCCCGACTAGCGACCGCCAGTCGGTCGCTAAAAACAGTCGATTGTAATATTTTCTCGTGCCGCTCCTTGCTTCGATTATCAACATATAAACCTACAAAACGCCAAAGGAACACCCAAGAGCAAGATTCTAGAAATAGATAAACATTAAGAATCGATACATAAACGCACATTAAACGAGCTAAACTCATCTTCAAATATAAACTATAAACGTAAAATGCGATTTATCAAACCCCCAAACTTAAAGCATTGTTTGTCCTCAAACAAAATAGAAACGAAAGACACAACGAAAGATCAACGAGCGTAGCAAAGAGGATAACCATTATAAGTTCTTAGAAACATATTAACGCTCAAAACATTGGCGCACATGACAATGTTAAACAACTCAACACAAACAACCATCGAGGGCAAAACTCATTTTATTCAACCTCACAACGGTATGTGCGTAAAATATAAGATACACTCAACTCATAAAGAAATTAAGGACGTGTATACACTCAACGATTAATGCAATGCAACATCTTACCATAGGCTCGCCATTTTTCTAATATCTCCACCGCATCAAATGTGTTCAAATTAGGATCAAAGAGGTCTTTTCATAGGTTGTAATGTAGGCACATTGGTTAAGGTAGGATAAAATATGGCTAAGTGCCTCAAGAATATTCCAAGCACCCATTTATACATTTCGACACATACGGACTTTATCCATTTTCTTCTTCTCTCCCAACGTGCTAAATCAACGCTTAATGCCATGTATGTACCTATACTTTGATTAAAGACCCTTTATGCTCAACACTCATAGTGAACTTAACATTTTCTTTTCTTTCTAGAGCTTATAGGGTTTAACTTTCACAAGAAAGGTACTATTCTTCACCACGTATGTATTTTTCTAAAAGAAACTTTTCTCGCCATCACTACATCAAAATTTCAACCCCTTTGATCCCCATATCCATCCTCACCTCCTATCATCCGGTTAATTGAAAGAAAAGTCTAATAAAGGCTCAAAGAAGGCGACAAATGGTATATATCATCGGGTTAGTGTTTGGGTAAATATGTGGTTAACAAAGATGGCCTTTATCCTTTCCAAATTGAAACACATATTGCGGCCTCGATACGTAAGAACGGCAAGTTCTAGAAGATAATCACATGCATGATATCACACGCTTAAAAGAAATCGATCAAGATGTTTATACAAAGGAAGCTCAAGTCTCACGGGTTAAGCAAATGGTGAAAACAACAAGTTTAAGCAATCTCAAGTCGCTCATGTGTCATTTTCTAACATATCATGTGCACTATCATTGAAATTCAACAAAATTTTCTATCGTCATTGGCCACATAGATTAACACACTTCACTTAACTCGTTGATCGGCGAGACACAACAACGAAAAGAAAACAGAAACACGACAAAAGCAACGCAAACGAAAGACACGACAAAACACGAAAACAAAATAAAGAAAACGCGTTGGGTTACCTCCCAACAAGTGCTTAATTTAACGCCTTTAGCTAGACCATCACTAACCTTGTCAACCGGCGTTTGGTAGCAACAAATCCTTCTCAACTCGTGGATCCTCCTAAACTTAGCATTCACGGATCTCCACCACCGACTATGGAAGTGGCCCCCCAAACTTGAACGATACACTCGAGTTCCATGCCGAGTCCACTTCTTCCTTCTCGCAAAGATCCTCGATTGGTCGAGTACCCTCTAAGCGCCGACGGCGTGTGCAAAGCAGCAGTCATGATCGAGCAATCTTCCGCTTTCCACCATCGTGTTGCTTGATGGTGTCGATATGGACATCTTGAGCTCCTCATCGTTAACACGAACGTGAGATTGCGCTTCCCGCACATCAATCAACGCACGCACCGGTTGTTAGAAAAGGTCTACCAAGGACTAGTGGTTGTTGTTTCAATTCGGGAATATCTAGAATAACAAAGTCGGCGGGAAAAACAAAATCCGAAATTTTACCAACACGTCTTCGACGATACCTTTTGGATATGTGATCGACCGGTCGGCCATCATCGATGAAATCTTCGTCGGCTTCATCTTTCCTAGGTTTAGCCGGTTGAATACGCTCAACGGCATCGATTGATGCTCGCCCCAAGTCGCACAAAACATTTGGAAAAGTCCGCTCGGCGATCTCGACTCTAACGAAACCGCGGGATCCTTCTCGCTTCGAGAGAGCTTCCTTTGCAAGACGGCATCAGATTCTTCTGACAGGTAATTTTCTCAAATTTCCCGGTTTCTTCTTGCTTTTGCGCGTCTTTAAGAATTTCATGTATCCCGGCATGTTTCGCAGACAGCTTCAAAGAGAGGTAAATTGATCTCAACTTTTGAAAAACCTCTTTGAATGAGCAAACCTCGTCATATTTCGACTTGACAAGTCGACTCGGAAATGGGACCGGAGGAGTGCACGACGAGGATTTGCTTCAGGGTTGCCTCATGTCGACCTCGCGACCGCTGGGAAGGTCACGAGGTATCCGTTCACGCTACCGATCTCCTTCTTCGCGTGTGAGCTTGCGGCGAGTCACAAGATCGGTGTCTCGGCAAAGATGCTGCACGATTGCTCATGGGCCGGCTTATGGGTACTGGTCGCCATGAGCTGCTGTGGGAACTTCTCTAGACTCCTCGCGGTCGGGCTCATGGTCATGAGCTCGGTCACAGTTTCGCTCCGATGTGCTTTCACCTCTTCTTCTTGGTAGGCTTGGGTAGGCTCGCCCACCTCGCCCGGATAGCAAAGCACCGATTCTTGGGTTTACCTCAGACACTCGTAAATTGGCCCATCTTTTGTAGTGCATTCACTTGTACGGCTATTTGACCAATTTGATTCTCCAACATCTTCATATGCTTCCCCATAGCCGTCACAGTGGACTCCAAGTGATTTATCTTCTGCCCGGTGTTGCTTATGAACGAATTCTGATTCGTTGCCAATTGTTGGTTGCTTACAACCAACTGCTGCATCATGTCTTCGAGACTTGGCTTCTTCGGCTCTTGAATTACACCATTATGAACATTGAAGCTCACGGAGGTTGTTGGAAATTCGGATGATTCCTCGATTGATGTGGTCGACGCTCGTCTCAATCGACTCTTCAAAATAGTGAACTTCTTCACGAGATCGTCATATTTCAATAACTCTAAACAAGAATGCTTTCAACAATGGCGTTCTCTCCGTTGGCCATTGATAGCTGTTGGCGACCATCTCCTCTACAATACGGCTTGCCTCGCCTACTTGTCGGTTCAATAAACAGCCCCCGCCGACGCATCCACCATGCTCCTAAATCGCCATGTCACCACCGTAGAACTGTGTGATTTGTTGCTCCGAGAACCCATGTTGTGGACATCGTCTCAATAGACCTCTGAATCTCTCCCATGCCTCGAATAATGATTCGCCGTGGTTTTGGCAAAATGAGAGATTTCGCGATGATCTTCTGCTTTCGCGGCGGAAAGTATTTCGAAGAAACTTCTATAAAGTTTCCCAAGTGTCGATGCCAATTTGGTCCAAACTGAACCAATCTTCGCCTAGTCAAGCAATGAGAAACCAAACATGCGATCCGGATCGTGTCTTGTGGCACCCCATTCTCGCTTGATGGTGTCACAAATATCGAGAAAAGTCTCAAGATGCGCATTCGGGTCTTCCGTGACTCCTCCCCAAACCGCCTCCTGGACCATACCGATCAGTCCGGCTTGAGCTCGAAATTGTTTCAGATTCACGTGGGCCCCAACCGCCTCCTTGAACTGCTCGATGGGATGTCGGTACATGTGATTCAGAGGTCTTTCCTCCGAGCAGGACAATGATTCCCATATTCGCCATCCGACGCTGCATCTCCGCAAAGTCACTAGCATCGCGTGCAACTTGCTCGGGAGGAATGCCCCGTTCTACTGATTGGCCGCCATTGCAGCCTGTCTCTTCTCGTCCTCTTCTCCTTCGAGAGCCTTCGATCTCGGATCTAATAATACTTGAGAGGTCATGAGATCTCAGACGCATAAACCACTGCGAAGAGAGAAATTATCACCGACAAAATAAATAATAATATATATATATAACTTGAATTAATAAATCCAAATCACAAATTATTCCTATGCAATCTTAATAATCCCAAGAACGGCGCCAAAATTTGATCGCTCACTTTTCTAACACTAAAAGGTGTAAGTATAGGGTAAGTCAAGCATCGATCCACGTAGATCAGTATCACGAAACATAGAAGCTTTCAACGACAATTCATCATTATCCAAGCACGGAAAAAGGGTGAAAGGTTTTGGGCTTCGAATTTAATCCAAAGCAAAGGTAACCAAGCGTAAATATAAATAAAGCAATGAAATCACGGAAGATAACTATGAAGAAAGACTAACCCTGTGGATGCACCAATCCTATCCACAACGATGTTTATCCCGCTTATTATTAACCGCTTTAATCCGCATAAGACGGAAGATCACATATATAACCAACAACTTCGCCATTCACGACAATTGGGCAGTTGATTACTAATTTTCCCTATCACGCTTACGCCTCTAGAGGAAAATAAGCAACCCAAAAAGGATCACTAAGAATATGCTTCCACGAATGTCCTATCTCGCCACGACTCGGCTTATTCCTATCATGCATTCAAGATCGATCGACAATTAATACAATTACGTCATTAATCGCAACTAGATATGCATCAAGATTGATCGAAATAAACACATATAAATAAGCACCATGAATCATGAATCAGCGCCTGAAGGTAAATAACAATAGCAGGAATCACAACATATGGATCGAATCATGCAAACCCTAGGATTAGAACGGAAAACTAGCCGACATAATAAACTAATAAAATACGAGTTAACCATAAAAATGTAAATTAAATATATAAAACCCGTAGGGGAAGCGTTGATGAACAATGGTTGGTCTTGAATCCAATCCAAGCGAACGAACGGAAAACTACGAAAACGATCGGACAAAACGCTCCGATCGATAACGAAACGATAAACTAAACTAGAACAACGGAAAATCAATACTAGAATTAAACTAAATGAAGACTAAAGCTAAAGAATGGAAAACCGAGGAAAATCAAGAAATTGAGCCCGGGCGATTGGGTCCTTTTGGCGCAAGGGCTTTCACTTATTTATAGAAAGGGTGGAAACCCTAATTTGAGCCTCTGCGCGCCGTCCTTCGCGATCGCTAGGGCGATCGCTAGGCATGTCTCAGCGCTCTTTCGCTTCGCCGCCTCCCTGCTTCGCGTTGTACCTCGCGACCGGCTAGCGGTCGCTAGCAATTATGAACCGGTCGCAGAAATCGTCCAATGAGTTCTCGCGCCAGTTTCGCTATGGGCACGAGGTTATGTCATGCTCACTGGGTTCTCGCGTGTTTCCTAGCGGCCAGCCTAGCGACCGCTAGGCTGGTCGCTAGAAACAGTCGATTGTAATACTTTCTCGTGCGTCGTTCCTTGCTTCGTTTATCAACATATAAACCTACAAAACGTCAAAGGAACACCCAAGAGCAAGATCTTCTAGAAATAGATAAAACATTAAGAATCGATACATAAACGCACATTAAACGAGCTAAACTCATCTTCAAATATCAACTATAAACGTAAATGTGAGTTTATCATCGCTTCCTTCGAGCTGGTCAAACAGATCGCCGATCCTGGAAGAGGATATCTGTTTCGATCGCCACTTATTCACTCTTTGTAGTTAATACACATCCTCATCGACCCATCCTTCTTCTTGACGAACGTAACTAGCGCCCCACGGGCGACACGCCACGCCGGATAAAACCTAGATCCAACAGCCCCGAATCAATCGCTTTCAGTTCTTGCAATTCTTTAGGTGCCATTCTCGTATGGTGCCTTTGACTCGTGCTGCTCCGGTTCCCGATCAATAGTGAATTCCACTTGTCTATCAGCGGTAAACCCGCAAGTCCTCGGAAACATGTCCGGATATTCACACACCATGGCTCCTCTTGAATCGCTATGCGCCTTCAGCGTGCCTGTCAAACTCACCAAGAAAGTTTGATCGCTTCCTTCCCGATCATCCTCACCGCATTCGGTCGAGATCATCGCACGCAAACACCCATCCTTATGCCGTGGAAACAAACTTCCACTCCTTCTACTGCTCGAAAAGCAACTTTCTCTCGAGACAACGATAGTTGCCCCTGCTTTTCCAACCAATCCATGCCAAATATGACATCGAAATCTTCCATTCCGATGACATGCAAATCGACAAAGACCTTACGCTCATAGATTTCTACCTCCGGTTCGGGCATATCTCTTTCGCTTTTAGCACTTCTCAAGGATGCTAATTTGTGGTACTGTGATTCCTGGGTACCAAACCCAACCTCTCACACGCGATTCTCGAAACGAAAGAATGTGAGGCTCCTCAGATCAAACAAAGTGAAACGGTATATCACTTATATGGATTATACCCGTAAGATTTCCGGAGCTTGAGCCGCTGCTGCCGATTCAAGGCGTACACCCTTGCTTGTTGAGGTGGCCTTTGGTTTGTCTGGCCTAGGGTGACCTCCTGCGCCCGTTGTTTGTCCTCAAGCTTGGTTTTGCCTCATGAGTCGATCTTTGCCTCACTTTGGCCGTGACCGCTTGACCTCCTAACGGACAATCTCGAGCGTAATGTCCAAACTTCCTACAACGATAACACTCGACGTTACCTTGCCTCGCACCGCTTAAATGATTCCTCCGCATTTCGGCACCAAGGTTTTTCCACACTCGCCGCATAGGTTGGAAATTCCTTCCCAAAGTCGCTTTTCTCTTTCTCGAATACCCGTATTCCTCGGAATCATCGGACCGCTCCGTTCCCTCGAACACCGATTGCCTTTCCTCGATCTTCCCATTTCCTCTTACCTCTTCCTCCGCCACCGGCTGTCCGGTGACATCGTTCTCCGGGAAACATTGACTCAATGTTTAAACCCGGTTCAAGGATCGCGATACGCCGATCTCCACGACCGACGAGCGAAATTCGATCTCGGTGGAGTCCTCTCGAGCTCATGCTCGCCTGGCGACCTCGGGCCGACTGTGCGTAGCATAACGTGATGAGGCGATTGAACGAGCGATCGACTCGGTGACCATCCTCTCCTCGACGAAGATTCCGAATCTGTTTTGCCTTCTCGCCTCAGAGCGCCAGCACATACTTTTCCATGAGTTCTTCCTCGAAATCTTGCCACGATACCTTCCCCATCTGTCCCGGTGTTAGGGTCGTCCTCACGGATTCCCACCGTAAATTAGCCTCATCGGTTAGGCGAAAGATCGCGCAATTCAGCTTTTACGCTTCTTCACACCGATGTATTCAAGATCCTTCGGTGGATCGTATCCGGTTCTCGATGTCGATCAGTTCACCGAAACCGTCGAACGTGGGGATTCTCGCTGCGAAACTCCTCGATAGCATGTCATTGAACCAAAGGTGGTTCTTGGGCTTCTTCCACGTTATTGTTTCTCCGTTCCTTGTTCTCGGCATTCGCATCGACGCTTGAAACATTAGAAACACTTTCGCATAGATAACCGGTATCATCGCATAACATATATCATCACCCATAACCACATATCATCACATATGCCACATATCACGATCACATATAAACATGCAATCGCTAACACATCATCGTTATGCATTTCACATAACATCATCATCACACATCACATAGATCATATATCATCATGGCATAGCTCATATCACATATAAGCATCAAACATAAACATCCCGTCATACACGGCGTTAGTATCGTGATTGTCCAGAAGGACTCGTCAAAATACAAGATCAAGGTATGTGAGTCAAAAGGTCGATATGAGCAAAAGAATCGACTCGGTCACCGCAAAAGATCCGCCTGTTTCATGCTTTAAGCAGACTCATGCGCCACCGCATACACCGACTACCCGGATCTCTGTATCCATATCCGCCCACTACTCTCCGGTCGTTTCAATGGTTCCATTTCGCCTTTCCTCATCCTCTCTCTTCCTTCCTATCGTGGCTTGATTGCCGCCGCCGAAAGCGATCCCGCATGGAAGCAAGTCTCGTGGGTATGATCCCATCCAAGCGTGCCTCGATCGCTCGAGTCTCGGTGAATGCCGCTCTGGGTTCCGGTCTCAAGCGCTTGCCCTTCCTCAACGCTCAACCTCATCTCGAATCATCGCTATCTCGATCACCGGGTCCTCTCGAGTCCTCACTGTCCTCCTCGTCCCTCCTCCGGTCTTCCTCCTTCGTAATCTCTTCCGGGGCCAACTCGACTTGTTCGGTGGCATGAAGATTCATTCTCGGCCTCTTCCCTGCCACTGTCGGATGGACAATCTCTCACCGGGAGGTCCGCCTCAAAATCATTCCTGGTCCGTCTGAAAGTGAGGATCGTAGATGGAGGTGTAGTGACTGGTGTATCCTGATGAACTGGTGATCGTCTGAGCGATGGCTGCTCTCCCAAAGGCTCTTCGGGAACATCATCCCTATCATCAATCTGGATCGGCCCTCGAACATGCCTCGCTATCACATCTGCCTCAGATGGTATGCCTCGATGATCGGTCCACTGTCTCCACACTCGAGCAGCGAACTCTGTGAAATCCAAGGTAAGGTGTCTGGTGATTGGATCCCGACGAACATCACGCACTTGCCTTCTTGCCCATGGTTGCCAACCTGTCGGTAGCCTTTCGGTCATCCGATAGTAAGCCTCGTACTCAGATACCTTTCCACTATCTCGAATCTTTCTCCACAATCCAACAAATCTCCCCAGAAATACTCCCAACGGTTCATGGACATTCCTGGTACATTCCCTGAACCTACGAATTTGCTCATCCATCCTGGGATCTTAACCAACGTTATGCGGGCCATCAATATCCATAAACCTACATGTTAGTTCATCAAATAACAACAAATATTCACGTTTTCCTTATTCTGCCCCAGTCATCTGGGTGATCATGTCTTGAGACACATATTCACTTTCAACACATCAACATCGATATGGATATTCATAACAATAATCACGTAAACAATTACATGATTCACTTACAAGCACTCGTTTATCAATATAAACAAGATTTTCAATCAACAACATATTTCTATGTAAACACATAGATTCACATCATCCATTCATGATCATATCAATCACATCATACCACATCAATGGTTTCCATATCACAGCCACATAGGCCCTTTCGTCTCATCAACAATCACTTCCACATCCACATCACCATCCAACCATATCTCATCCACATCACGTTTACATCACATAAACTCTTACCAGGCCAAAACACATGAAACCAAGATCATATCAAGCATCACGTAACCACATAAAGCATCAGCAAATAAACACATACCTCATCCCTTTTTAAAGGAGGCGACCTCACGGTGGTCGAGGGTAGTGCACCTGATAAACAGTTTATAAGAACAAGTTCTAAACACTCAATTTCAAGAACGTACATGATATAAAGCAAATGAACTGCCTTGATATCAGGAAATTTTTGATACCCAATGCCGTGAAATTTTGATACCCAATGCCGGAAAATCGCTCGATACCAAGCTATCACGGCCCGATTCAGGAAGGCACGGATGCGGGGTGTGATTAGGGGTGGGGTTAAGCGGGGAAGAAGGGGATACATATAACATACATGATAAGAAGATGTGACCATGAAATCGGGCAAAGATCTCCTCTATAACTAGGACATATCACGAAGGGGAGGGTGCACAAACAATCCACCATGTAATAATATCGATATCATAACCTCGGAAAACATGATCTTGGTTTATAATAAGTAATGCAAGGAAGCAAAATAGCATTACACCGCATTGACTAGACCGTCAACCACATAGCATGCTCATATCGAGACTCACAGCATAATAACATAATAGCAAATCTTGTTCCCAATCAGAAAGCAAAATAAGGGACAAGAATTGTCACACCCCGGCTGACCTAATCTCTAATTAACTAACTAACCGGAGTGCGACGGTTGGATTTAAGAGAAAAAGACTAACTATTACAAAAGACTCACAAACAGGAAGAGATTAATATCCAAAGAAGGACGAGTCTTTGAGTTTATGATCAATTAATAAGCAAAAGTAAACCATTTATTAAATCGCTATTAGCGAGTGATTTCAATACTCATTGCCTCAAGTTTGTAATTATTTAACAAATGTCTAACCCATCAGAACTCTGTATCATGACACATCAAAATCATATGAATCATGGATATAATCAATTATCCTTTCCAAAGAGAGACGAGTCAATGGATAATTGATTTACAAAAAGATCAAGGTAGAATATTAATCAACCCTGTTTAGCAAACTGATACCATAATCTTTGACACAAAATTCATACTTGTTTTCAAATGTTCAAAACCCATCAAGATTCAAACTATGCAAGTTTTCACAACTATAACAAGTTGGCAGCAAAAGAGTAGTTGAGTTTATGTGTGGAGACATAAACTCAGGGCAAAACATAGGACATGGCAATCTAGGTCTTTGCTCAGCATTCAGTCCACATTGTCATCTCCTGCATTACCTGCACATTTAGAAATACATGCAGGGCGTGAGTACTTGATGCACTCAGTGGGCAATCGTCGAAATAATTGAAACATGCTCTTAGAGCTATATAATCGACTTGTCACTTTCTTAGATTCACATGGGTTTTAAGAAAATAACCTATGAATCATACTTTCTGAAATTTCTTACTTCATGATCAATGCACGTGCTAACAATTCAAATTTTAACATGTCTGCAGACAAATCTTAAATAAACACCATATCTCGCGACTCTTGTGTTGAGAAGTAGGCCTCCTTCTCAAACACCTCGCCAAAAGCCACTGTGTACACAAACCCTTACTAGCACTTGCCTAGCATAGCCGATATCGTTAATCTCTCGTAGGTAGGTAATATGCAGATGCTCAAAAGCAGCAAGTCAATTAACTTTATAAAATTAACATGCTCATTTTCATAAACTTGTGCATAAACATATTTTAGTTTAGAAAGCCCACCGAACTTGATTACTCGTAACTTTCGCTTTTCCCTCTTGACTTCTATCTCGCCCACTGTTCCTTAGCAAGAGATAAGAAGAAGAATAAATATGGGAAAGAGGAACTAAGAGTTTCTAACTCTTGAGCCTCTACTAAAACTCTCGATACTCTATGGTTAAGCTAAGTCGCTAGGTCAATGCATCCCAAAACTAAAGCTGCTTAACTTATTAAGAAAGTATTTATAAGAACATTAGTCTTTTCAATTCCTTATATTCATAAGGAATATCATATTGCTATAACAAAATATTTAATCTTTCTAATCGATTTCCTTGAGAACTTTGATCAAGTAAACCTTAATCAAGTTATATAATCATAAGAATATATGTTTTGAAATCAAATTTCAAATATCAAATCAATATCACAAAATCCTTTGTAAAACGCAAACTAACGAAACCTAAATTCTTCGTATAAGCATAGAAAAATCTCAATTATTCAAAATAGGCTAATTTAATATACTAGATCATACTTTTGAAATCAAACGTCTCAAATAAAATCAACACGAAAAGTTCTCGGCATTACATAGGCACTTTAATTTAGGGATTTTCATATACGTTGGATTAAACTCTAATTTCTTTCATAAAACACAATCATAGGTATACAATTACATAACTACAAGCTTATTTTAAACAAATCACAGCCGAATCATCTGGAAATCAAGCCCTATATTTTCGGTCATCACAAGAATTTTGGAGGGTTCGATTTTTTGTTTTCACAATCAACTCTAATCATGCTCAAACATCTTTAATTACATAGATCTAAGCTTAATTTAAGAAATCATCAACAAAACTTCAAGATAACAATTAGGGTTCTTGAATAAAATATAGGTTTTCATGAAACCAACAAATCAAACCATAGATCCAACATAAATCATATCAAAGAGGTAGATCTAAACATATATGAACTAAAATCGAAAAAAGCGAAATTTCGTTGAACTAGGCCATCATGGCGAAACCTTAGGTTTTACAAAGGGATTTTTCTTTGATTTCTCAACATAATATCACCCTATAGATAGATCTATGCATATATCAACTAAGAATCGAAGAACAAAACCAGTAAAATTTATGGCCAAATGACCGAAAGTTTAGGGGTTTGGGATGGGTTTCTCTTTGATTTTACTTCAAAACTTGAATAAGATTAGTGTTTTACCTTCGTAGGACGTTGATCTATCAAGTTGGAAAGGATTGGAAGCTTGAAATCTCGATTTTGGAAGAGAGAAATTTGAGAGTGTGGGTATGTTGTGGTTCTCGAAAATTTTGGAAAAGAAGGAGGAAAATGGAGCCTTTTCATCTTGTACATATATATATATATCCTAATGCACTATTCAAAGCTTCTCTCACAAGCTATTGGGAAGCTTCTAGAGTAAGCCAATCCTTTAGCTTCCTTAAGAAGCTTAGTGGTTTTAGCATTTTCTTACTAATACAAGCTTGAAAATAATAATAATATGATGTAACTTGAAATTATTAATCAATCAACTTTAAAATTCTAATATAAAGCTTTAAGTTAAAACTTTATAAAATCTTATCTAATGATGCATTGTTCCTAGTCACTCAAGTAATTAATTTCTAATTAATTACGTACTTAACGCTTAAACAGAGTTATGAAAATCTGGGGTATTACATTCTCTCCCCCTTAAAGAAATTTTGTCCCGAAATTTAGTACCTCCGTTAATATCTCGGGGTACTTTTCTTTCATCTTCTCCTCTAATTCCCAAGTTGATTCTTTCGATCTAGGATACGTTCTGGCTTCTCTTCATAGCTTAAATCAGACTCAGGAACTATGTCTTCTTGATTGATAACATGGTCCGGGTCGTAGATGTATTTCCGTAACTGAGATACGTGAAATACGTTGTGAACGTTACCAAAATTGGGTGGCAACGCCAACCTGTATACAACAGGCCCAATCTTCTCTAAAATCTCATACGGTCCGATGAATCTCGACTTGAGTTTTCCTTTGATTCTAAATCTGTGCACTTCTTTTGTAGGTGAAACCTTCAGGAATACTTTATCTCCGTTCTCGAAACTTAACTCAGTGCGTCGCGTATCGGCGTAAGACTTTTGGCGATCCTGAGCTTCTTGAATTCTCTTTTAATTTGGCGTATGATATCAACCATTTCTTCATTCGCTTCGTGTCGAGAATTCTTTTTCTCCAACTTCGTCCCAATACAAAGGAGATCGACATTTCTTGCCGACAATGCTTCGTAAGGTGCCATGTTGATGGTTGCTTGGTAATGTTATTATAGGCAAACTCGATCAAAGGCAAAGCTTGCTCCCATGCTCTCCTCGATCTAAGGCGATGGTTACGATCATGTCTTCTAGCGTCTGAATAGTTCTTCTTGTCATCCATCATGCGTGGATGAAAGGGCATCTTGAAATTCAATGGGTGCCCATTTCTTTTGGAAGCTTGTCAAAATCTTGAGGTGAACTTGGAATCTCTATCGGAGGTGATCGAAATAGAATTCGTGTAAGCGTACAATCTCAGACGTAACTGAAAGCTAACTTATCACTCAGTATGTCATCGAATAGGGATAAAATGGGCTCTTGGTTAATCGATCGATAATCACCCAAATTGTCGATTTCCACGCTTGGACTTGGGTAATCCGATGACGAAATCCATGGCAACTGGTCCCATTTCCATTCGGGAATGTCGAGAGGTTGTAACTTTCCATGTGGTCTCTGGTGTAGCGCTTTGACTTGCTGACACGCCAAACACTTCTCGACAAACGAGCGATATCTCTTGTTTCATGCCTACCCACACGAAATTTTGTTTCGAGATCTCGATACATCTTTGTGCTTCCTGGGTGGGCAGTATAAGGCGTGTTGTGCGCCTCCTTCGGAATTTCTTCTTTTAAATTCTTGTCATTGGGTACACATATCCGGTTCCCAAGCATAAGGGCATTATCTTTCGCCTCATGATATTCTGCTGATCCTTCGATTCTCACCTTCATCCTTAACTTCTTTAATTGTTCATCTTGGCGTTGAGCTTGAACAATTCGATTTCTCATGTCAGGTTCTAGAACAAGGGTTGCGATGATACCCGAATGGTCTCGGTGGTAATACCACTTCTAGTTTCATCTTCTCAAATTCCTTAACTAGCTCTTCGATTACGGTAAGAAGCGGATGCTAGTTGAATCTGGTTCTTCACCGCTAACGTCGGCGACCACATTTGCTTTTCTGGATGATACTTGATTTCGCAATCGTAGTCTTTGACTAACTCTAGCCATCTTCTTTGGCGTAGATTAAGACCCTTTGTTCAAAGAAGTATTTGGGTGCTCTTGTGGTCGGTGAAGATTTCACATTTGACCCGTATAGATAATGTCTCCAAATCTTCAACGCATGGACCACGACTGCTAGTTCTAGATCATGGGTAGGGTAATTAAGCTCATGTGACCTTAGCTGTCTTGAAGCATAAGCAATTACCTTACCTTCCTGCATGAGTACACATCCTAGCCCATTCCTTGAAGCATCTGTATACAGCGTATATTCTTTGTCGGGCTCAGTCTTCATTATCTTTGAAATTGCGGATCGACTTATCTTTCAATTCTTGAAAACTTGTCTCGCACTCATTGTTCCATTGGAATTTTACTCCCTTTCGAAGTAATTGAGTCATTGGTCTAGAAATCTTCGAGAATCCCTCGATGAATTTTTGGTAATAACCGGCTAGACCAAGAAAACTCCGAATTTCATTCGGTGTTATAGGCGATTTCCAATCACGCACCGCTTACACTTTCGCAGGATCCACTTTGATCCCTTCTGCTGAGACGATATCACCAAGGAAATTCACTTCCGTAGCCAAAACTACGCACTTTTTGAATTTGGCGTACAACTTTCGATTCTCAATGTATCCAGGCGATTCTCAAATGAGTTTCGTTTTCCTTTTCCGTCTTGAATACACAAGAATGTCGTCAATAAGGACCAAGACAAACTTATCTAGGTATTCATGAAAAACACGGTTCATTAGATCCATTAACACAGTTGGAGCATTGGTCAAACCAAAGGGCATTACGGTAAACTCATAATGATCGTATCGAGTTTGAAAAGTCATCTTGAGACATCTTCTTGCTTAATCTTTAGCTGATGATACCCTGATCTCAAATCGATTTTCGAGAAAACTCCTGCGCCTTTCAACTGATCGAACAGATCATCAATCCGCGATAACGGATACTTATTCTTCAGGGTCATCTTATTTAATTCTCTGTAGTCGATGAACATTCTCAAAGTGCCATTTTTTTTTCTTGACGAACATCACTGGTGCTCCCCACGGTGATACGCTTGGGTGAATAAATCCCAAATCCAATAGTTCTTGCAATTGGATTTTCAACTCTTGAAGCTCCCTTGGCGCCATTCGGTATGGTGCTTTTGAGATTGGGGCTAACCCAAGTTCTAAATCGATGGAGAACTCTAGTTGTCTATTCGGTGGTAATCCAGGTAAAGATTCCGGAAAGACATTTGGGAATTCTCTCACAACTTGCACATCGCCAACTTTCCTTTCAATTCCCTCCATTCCAGCCAAATACACTATGTAAGCGCATGCTTCCTCTTGTCTTAGCAGCTTCTCCGCTTCCAGGGATGAAATGAGAGGTACTCTCTTATGCCTTTCTTCTATCCCGTAAAAACAGGTTGGTTTCTTCCCTGGTGGTTGGAATAAGATCTCATGACTTTCACAACGAATCGTTGTGAAGTTTTGAGTTAACCAATCCATTCCTAGAATTATGTCCACATCCCTCATAGGCAAAAAAAAAAACGCAAAGACTCTGCTCTCAACTTGAGAGGACCTAACTCAAATTCTAAGTTAGGGCACTCATGAGTGATTCTACCGCTTCTGCCTAACGGCGTAAGGACTCTTACCTCAGGATTGGATCGCTTTATTGGAAGCTCAAGAGTATCTACACATCTTGAGAAATAAAAGAACGCTGACTCTAGTATCGAAAAGAATTATGACAGGTATATCTCTCAAGGTTCCCATACCTATCAACTATCCAGCTTTCTTGTCCGTCGATTTCTGGTTCAGCGTAAAAGCTCTTTGATCTGCCGGGTCCGGGTTGAACTTGTTGTCTTGGGCCGGTGCGAGGTGGTTCTTTGAGCCACCGAAAAGCGAGCTATTGGAGTCCGAGCTCTTGGGTTTGAGGGAACATCGGAAAGGGCAACTGGGAATAAGCCATCATAGCTTTCATTGATTGGGTCTTGCGGGAAGGATTTGATCTGGATCCACTTCCCGATCGCCTTATCTTCGTTTGGACGATTGTTAGCATAGTGGCCCACTTGACCACAATTGTAACAACCATTACTTCCCACTTACATACTCCAAAGATGTATCCGATGCATTTCGGCACACTGTGCCTAGCTTGATTTGGGGTATCCGAGGTTGACTTTGAAGCGAAGGTCGAGATTGACCTTGGGAGCACGCCGGTTCTACGCCAACGCTTGTTTGGGAAATTTCTATTCTCCCACCTCCTCTTATTCTCAATCCTTTGATCAGTTAACAAGAACCTTGTTTGATTAGGGCTCTGGGTGGATGCTGGAGTCTGCTCAGGCGAAATCTTCTCAGGACGCATCTCCATTTCCATATCAAGCACACGATTCAGAGTCTCTGCATAAGACATTGGAGGCTGGCAGGCTAGTACTATTCTCATTTCTTGATGTAATCCATAGCAGAATAACTCAGCCATTTTCTCATCAGTGTCTACCTTACGAGGTGCATAACGAGCCAACATACAGAACTCTCTGTCGTATTCAGCCACAGTCTTCTTCCCTTGCTTAAGATTTGTGAATTCGATCTTCTTCTGTCTGCGATAGCTTCGCGGGATATATTTGGCCAAGAGTTCTTCCTTGAAACGCTCCCACGTGAAAACGTCTAGCTGTTCTGGTGTGAAAGTTCTCTGACGAGACTCCCACCAATAATCCGTAGATCCCTTGAGCTGGAAAGAGATACACAATATACACTCTCGATCGGTGCATTCCAAAAATCGGAAAACACGATCCATGGCCCTAACTCACTCTTCAGCCTCAGATGGATCACCAGATCCAGTAAAAGTTGGAGGATTTTGGCGAAGGAAAAGCTCGGCGATTTTGCGATCAAGATGGGGAGGTGGTTGATCAGGTGAGTTCTGAGGTATTGGTTGACTCTCTTGAATCTCTTCTTCAGGTATTGGATTTCGGCGTCTTCTTGGCATCTTGAAAGAATTTAAGAATTTGAGCGTCGGATCAAAGGAAAAATTCTTATCTCATACGGTTTTAAAATGGTTGCGAAATTCAAACAAATCGGTTTGTTGATAAGGTATTAAATCACGAATAAAAGAGTTGCAATGCTCATATATCTTGAAATATTCCATTTATATAATCTAGGAAAATTGCCTCTTTGAGGACTTTTTAACAAAAGGGAAAATTGCCATAAGTGGAGTGCAGGCTATGGTGATGCTTTATCTATACTGACATCCTTACGGACTATCCACATACATACCGCATACATATCGTCGTGATTGCTACTACAACTACTTATGCATCACTACTATACATCGTCATACCAACAACATCGTACTATCTTTACAAGATCTACTACTAATGACTCACCGCTTGGACCGGGCTCATCCTCTCGGTGATGTCCATCTCACATCGCCCTTTGGTTGTCGCTTCTTCATCGACGTAGCGATCAATTTCGTCTTCCCAATCAGGGCTGCCATGTCTTGGTGCTGCAAACTGCAGAGGCTCTATCTCTTCTTCATTGTGATGCAGCCTTTGGTGGTTTAGGAGCTTTGGGGTTGATGTCATGCGAAATTACTTTATACTCGGGATGTAGAATGTAAGGTCGGTGATAGAAAAAGGCATTTCAGCGGCGGGAGATACTCAAGCTTACATTTGCCAGCGGACTCAATATGTTGGGGTTCATACCGATATGATCTAGAGACACGATGGTCTAGAAGAACTAGTCCCTCATCTGCAGGAGGAGGTGACTCTTGAAATATATGGATCTCACGAAAGCATCTAGGAATATCAGTTGAAATCGACTGGGACTCGGAAGCTATAACAATAGTGTGGGAGGAATCGAGTGAATTGGTAGAGCAGTGAATTACTTGTAAATGAACTCATGGGGTCACTCTAAGAAGTCACTGGATCATCAAAATAAATCGGACGAGAAGGTGACTCGAAGACAAACGGTTGCTCTAATAAATCCGTATCATTTTCCGGTATCATGGGATCCGGATAGGGAAAAGAAATATTTTCAGCAGAAAGCATATCATCAATCCATGAATCTACTGCAGGGAATGTATACAAATCGTCAGGACCCCGATGAATATCTGAGTCTATCAATAGAGGAGAATCAGCTGGCTCAACAGTGTCGGGAACTAGAGGAGTACGATCAATCAACATAGGCTCATCAAATCTCGGAGCCGGGATAACAAAAGGTGACTCAACAATAACTGGCTGAGAAGAAGGATCATCCCGCCTCACATAATGCTCTGCAAAGAGCCGACGAAGAAGAGAATGAAAATCCTAAAAAGGAGGAATGTCACCTGGGGGTGGACCTTGAAAATCCACGTTCTGTGCCCGAACGAGCGCATGGAATCCAAGGAAATCTCCGACTCTTCAGGATCTCTAGAAAAATCAATATAATCAAGGGCACTGGTAGAAGCCCATCCTTGCGGTGTCTTGGCAAGACCGACTCAATTGAAATACGATCAAAATCGTTAACCCCATGTCGCTAACGAGAAACCGCCCAACGAATCGCCGAAATTCGAAAAGTCGAATATTGCTGCGGCGAAGCTCGTAGAATCTGTCCGTACGTCCAATCATCAAAGGCCTAACTCTAGTACTTTTACGCGGCGTAGACCGCATCCTCGGCATCCTAAAATAATCATAACTTAAATATCAGGACAATCACATCGATGTGTCCCATTTCCCATCTTGGGATACTAATCAAATTGTATGCATAATCAACTCATATAGCATACAATACTACGCATGTAAAGATCGCACAAAGCCATAAGCAATTGCAAAAAATTACGAACTCTTTATGAAAATCAACTACTCGTGCACTGATTGTCTTTGGAGATAGCGGACTTGATATCTCGAGCTTGAATAATTTAGGACAAGCGGGTTAGACTCGAGGAAGACTCGCGGGACGAGTGAACAAGCTGCTCGATACCATTCATCACACCCGTGACCTAATCTCTAATTAAGCGACTAACCGGTCTGACGGTTGGATTTAAGAAAAAGACTAACTATTACAAAAGACTACTTAAGCAGGAAGAGATTAATATCCAAAGAAGGGCGAGTCTTTGTGTTTATGATCAATTAATAAGCAAAAGTCGACCATTTATTAAATCGCTATTAGCGGTGATTTCAATACTCATTGCCTCAAGTTTGTAATTATTTAACAAATGTCTAACCCATCAGAACTCTGTATCATGACACATCAAAATCATATGAATCATGGATATAATCAATTATCCTTTCCAAGAGATGAGTCGATGGACAATTGATTTACCAAAAGATCAAGGTAGAATATTAATCAACCTGTTTAGCAACCGATACCATAATCTTTGACACAAAATTCATACTTGTTTTCAAATGTTCAAAACCCATTAAGATTCAAACTATGCAAGTTTTCACAACTATAACAAGTTGGCGACAAAAGAGTAGGCGAGTTTATGTGGAGACATAAACTCGTGGCAAAACATAGAGACATGGCAATCTAGGTCTTTGCTCGGCATTCGAGTCCACATTGTCATCTCTGCATTACGCACATTTAGAAATACATGCGGCGTGAGTACTTGATGCACTCGGTGGGCAATCGCGAAATAATTGAAACATGCTCTTAGAGCTATATAATCGACTTGCCACTTTCTTAGATTCACATGGGTTTTAAGAAAATAACCTATGAATCATACTACGAAATTTCTTACTTCATGATCAATGCACGTGCTAACAATTTAAATCATAACATGTCTGCAGACAAATCTTAAATAAACACCATATCTCGCACTCTTGTGTTGAGAGTAGGCTCTTCTCAAACACCTCGCCAAAAAGCCACTGTGTACACAAACTCTCTAGCACTGTCTAGCATAGGGCCGATATCGTCAATCTCGTAGATGGGTAATATGCAAGTATGCTCAAAAAGCAGCAAGTCGATTAACTTTATAAAATTAACATGCTCATTTTCATAAACTTGTGCATAAACATATTTTAGTTTAGAAAGCCCACCTGAACTTGATTACTCGGAACTTTCTGCTTTTCCCCTCTTGACTTCTATCTCGCTTCCACTTGTTCCTTAGCAACAGAGATAAGATGAAGAATAAATATGGGAAAGAGGAACTAAGAGTTTCTAACTTTTGAGCCTCTACTAAAACTCTCTCGATACTCTATGGTTAAGCTAAGCTGCTAGGTCAATGCATCCCAAAACTAAACTGTTTAACTTATTAAGAAAGTATTTATAAGAACATTAGTCTTTTCAATTCCTTATATTCATAAGGAATATCATATTGCTATAACAAAATATTTAATCTTTCTAATCGATTTCCTTGAGAACTTTGATCAAGTAAACCTTAATCAAGTTATATAATCATAAGAATCTATGTTTTGAAATCAAATTCCAAATATCAAATCAATATCACAAAATCCTTTGTAAGCATAAACTAACGAAACCTAAATTCTTAGTATAAGCATAGAAAAATCTCAATTATTCAAAATAGGCTAATTTAATATACTAGATCATACTTTTGAAATCAAACGTCTCAAATAAAATCAACACGAAAAGTTCTCGGCATTACATAGGCACTTTAATTTAGGGTTTTCATATCGTTGGATTAAACTCTAATTTCTTTCATAAAACACAATCATAGGTATACAATTACATAACTACAAGCTTATTTTAAACAAATCAAAGCGAATCATCTTGAAATCAAGCCTATATTTTTTCGGTCATCACAAGAATTTTGGAGGTTCGATTTTTGTTTTCTAATCAACTCTAATCATGCTCAAACGTCTTTAATTACATAGATCTAAGCTTAATTTAAAAATCATCAACAAAACTTCAAGATAACAATTAGGGTTCTTGAATAAAATTTAGGTTGTTCATGAAACCAACAAATCAAACCATAGATCTAACATAAATCATATCAAAGAGGGTAGATCTAAACATATATGAACTAAAAATCGAAAAAAACGAAATTTCGTTGGAACTAGGCCATCATGGCCGAAACCTTAGGGTTTTACAAAGGGGATTTTTCTTTGATTTCTCAATATAATATCACCCTATATAGATAGATCTATGCATATATCAACTAAGAATCGAAGAACAAAACCCGTAAAATTTATGGCCAAATGACCGAAAGTTTAGGGGGTTTGGGGATGGGTGATAAACGCGCATTTTACACGTTTATTGTTGATATTTAAAGATGAGTTTAGATCATTTAATGTGCGTTTATGTATCGATTCTTAATGTTTTATCTATTTCTAGAAGATCTTGCTCTTGGGTGATCCTTGACGTTTTGTAGGTTTATATGTTGATAATCGAAGCAAGGGCGAAGACGAGCCAATACCACGTTACGCGGTTCGGCGACCAACCTAGCGGTCGCTAGGATGGCCGCTAAGCAACCCGCGTGAGAACCCGGCGGATCGCGACCGCGATCTCGTGCCCATGGCGAGCCCGGTAGCACACGAAAGCTATGGATGATTTCGCGACCGTTGCTAGCGACCGCTAGCGGTCGCGAGGTAACCATGCGAGCGCAAGGAGACAGCGCGGCGAGAAGAGCGTCTTGTGAAATACCTCGCGGTCGAGCTAGCGACCATAGCGGCGATCGCGAGACGGCGGCAGATGAGAAATTGGGTTTCCACCCTTTTCTATAAATAAAGTGAGCCCCCACTTGCACCTCCTAGACCCCAGACGACCCCAGAGAGCTTTTCATTCAGTTTTTCCTCAGTTTTTGTCTTTCTTTAGCTTCCGTTTAGTTCTAGATTTAATTCTTGCATTGTTCTTGTTTAGTTCTTCAATTCGTTATCGATCGGAACGTTTTGTCCGATCGCTTTCCGTTGTTTTCCGTTCTTTCGCTTGGGATTGGATTCAAGACCAACCATTGTTCATCCAACGCTTCATCACGGGTTTTATATATTTAATTTCCGTTTTTATGATTAAATCGTATTTTATTCCGTTTATTATGTCTGGCTAGAATTCCGTTCTAATCCTAGGGTTTGCATGATTCGATCCTATATGTTGTGATTCCTGTTATCGCTATTTACCTTCCAGGCATTGATTCATGATTCTTGGTGCTTATTTATATGTGTTGATTTCTGATCAATCTTGATGCATATCTAGTTGTCGGTTAATTACGTAATTGTATTAATTGTCAATCGATCTTGAATGCATGATACTGAATAAACCTCGAGTCGTGGAATGAGATAGGATATTCGTAGGAAGTATATTCTTAGTGATCCTTTTGGAGTTATTTGTTTTCACCTAGAATGGTAGGAAAACTCGTAATCTCTCGCCGCAATTGTCGTAATTGAAGTTGTTGGTTATATTTGTGATCTTCCATCTTATGCGGATTAAAGTTGGCTAATAGGGCCCGGATAAACATACGTTGTGGATAGGATTAATGCATCCACTAGGGTTAGTCTCTCTTATCTGCTTTTACCATCGAGTATTTGTTTGCGTTCTTTTATATTTATGCTTAGTTACCTTTGCTTTGGATTAAATTCTGAAGCCTTAAACCTTTCACCCTTTTTCTGTGCTTGAATAATGATGAATTATCGTTGAGCTAGCTTCTGTGTTTTCGTATTACAATCCCTGTGGATACGATACTTCGCTTACCCTATACTTACACCTTTTTCGTGTTAGAAAATTGAGCGATCAAATTTTGGCGCCGTTGTCGGGAGTTATTAAGATTGCATAGGAATAATTTGACGATTTGGATTTATTAATTCAAGTTATATATATTATTATTTATTTTTGTCGATGCTAAATTCTCTCTTTTCTCGGGTAGTTTATGCGCATAAGATCTCGGGGACCTCACGAGTATTATTAGATCCCAGATCGAAAGCTCTCAAAGGAGAAAAGGGCGAGAGAAGAGACGGGCTACAATGGCGGCCAATCCACGAGCGGGGCATTCCTCCCGAGCAAGCTGCACGCATGCTGGTGACTTTGCAGATGCGGCGTCGGATGGCGAATATGGGTATCATTGTCCCTGCTCCGGAGGAAAGACCTCGAATCACATGTACCGACCTACCACGAGCAGTTCAAGGAGGCGGTTGGGGCCCGCACGTAGATGCAAACAATTTTGAGCTAAACCGCCCCGATCGGTATGGTCGAGGAGAGCGGTTTGGGGAGGAGTCACGGAAGACCGAATCGTATCTCGAGACTTTTCTCGATATTTGTGACACCATCAAATAGAATGGGTGCCACAAGACACGATCCGGATGCGCATGTTCGGTTTCTCGTTCTTGTGACCGGCGAAAGATTGGTTCAAAGTTTGGACGGTCGGCATCCACACTTGGAAACATTGCGAGAAGTTTCTTTGAAATACTTTCCGCCGTGAAAGCGAGAAGATCATCGCGAAATCTCTCATTTTGCCAAAACCACGACTTAATCGCTATTCGAGGCATGGGAGAGATTCAGAGGTCTATTTAGACGATGTCCACAACATGGGTTCTCCAAGGAGCAGCAGATCACACAGCTTCTACGGTGGGTGACATGGCGAGCGAGGAGCATGGTAGATGCGTCGGTGGGGGCTGTTTATTGAGCCGACAAGTAGGCAGTAGTGTATTTTAGAAGAGATGGCGCCAATGACTATCAATGGCCAACGGAGAGAACACCAGTGTTCAAAGCAGCTGCTGTTGAGAGTGATTCAAAATATGACGATCTCATGAAGAAGTTCACCCTTTTGAAGAGTCAGATTGAGACAGAGAACGTCAGCCACATCAATCAGAGGAATCATCCGAATTTCCAACAACCTCCAGCAGGCTTCACTGTGCAGAATGGTGTGATTCAAGAGCCGAAGAAGCCAAATCTAGAAGAGTTGATGCAGCAGTTGGTTGTGAGCAACCAACAAATGACGACAATCGAAATTCGATGGCCGCATGCGGTAATTCGTTCATCAATATATCGGCGAGAGGATAACACGGTTAGAATCCTTTATGGCAGCCATGGGCAAACACATGAAGATAATGGAGAACCAAATCGGACGGATAGCGGCTCGGCGAGTAATGCACACCAAGACGGGCCACTTTCCGAGCAATACGGAGGTGAACACGAAAAATCGGTGTTTCGCCATCCGGACGAGGTGGGCGAGCCCACCGAGCCCTACTAAGGAAGAAGAGCATGAAAGCACACTTTGGAGGCGAGCTTCGCGACCGAGCTCGCGACCGCGAGCCCGACCACGAGGAGTCGTAGTTATCCTCAGCTCACGACCGGCGCGCGCGCAAGACCCGACCACGAGCCACCGTGTGTGCGCGCACGGTTGTTCGCGGCGACCCGCCGCATGCCACCCCACGAGCAATCGAGCGAGGCGGTGTCGTCGAAATCGGCATGAGACTCTCGCGCAAGCTCGCTGCGAAGAAGAGTCCGGCAGACTAGCAAATACCTCGCGACCTTCCCAGCGGTCGCGAGGTCGACCGCGAGTGCCCCGAACAAATCGTCGCACATACTCCTCCTCGGTCCCGTTCCGAGTCGACTTGTCAAGTCGAAATATGGCGAGGAGTTTGCTCGTTCAAAGAGATTTTTCAAAAGTTGAGATAAATTGCCTCTCTTTGAGCTATTGCGAAACATGCCGGGATACATGAAATTCTTAAAAGGCGCTTGCAAGCAAGAAGAAAGCGGGAAATTTGAGAAAATTACCCTATCCAGAAGAATGCGATGCCGTCTTGCAAAAGAAGCTCCCTACGAAGCGAAGGATCCGGCGGTTTACGTTAGAGTGCGAGATCACCGGCAGACTTTTCCAAATGTTTTGTGCGACTTGGGGCGAGCATCAATCGATGCCGTTGAATGTATTCAACCGGCTACGTAGGAAAGATGAAGCCGTGAAGATTTCGATGATGGTGACCGTGATCACATATTCAAAAGGTATCGTCGAAGGCGTGTTGGTAAGAATTCGGGATTTTGTTTTCACATCGACTTTGTTATTTTAGATATTCCGAATTCAAACAACAACCACTAATCTTAGGTAGACCTTTTCTAGCAACTGGTCGTGCGTTGATTGATGTCTTGGAAGGCAATCTCACGTTCGTGTTAACGATGAGGGCTCAAGATTTCCATATACGCCATCAAGCAACACGGCGGTGGAAAGCGGGAAGAGTGCTACTCGATCACGATTGCATCTTGCCGCTGCGTCGTGCGCTTAGAGGGTACTCGACCACTCGAGGAAGCTGCGAGAAGGAAGAAGTGGACTCGGCATGGAACTCCGAGTGTATCATTCAAGTTTGGGGGGGGCCACTTCCATAGTCAGTGGTGGTCATCCGTGAGTGCTAAGTTTAGGAGGATCACGAGTTGAGAAGGATTTGTTACCACCAAAACGCCGATTGACAAGGTTAGTGATGGTCAGCTAAAGGCGTTAAATTAGCACTTGTTGGGAGGTAACCCAGCGTTTTCTTATTTTGTTTTGTGTTTTGTTTTGTTTTTCGTTTGTGTTGCTTTTTGTCGTCTTTTGTCTTTCTTTTCGTGTTGTGTCGCCGATCAACGAGTTAAGTGAAGTGTGTTAATCCATGTGGCCAATGTGATAGAAAATTTTGTGAAATTTAATGATAGTGCACATGATATGTTAGAAAATGACGCATGAACGACTTGAGATTGCTTAAACTTTTTGTTTTTCACCATTTGCTTAACCCGTGAGACTTGAGCTTCTTTGTATAAACATCTTGATCTGATTTCTTTTAATTGTGTGATATCATATGCATGTGATTCTCTTCTAGAACTTGCCGTTTTTACGTGTCGAGACCTATGATATGTGTTTTCGAATTTGGAAAGGATAAAGGCCATCTTTGTTAACCACATATTCACCCAAACATTAACCGATGATATATACCATTTGTCACCTTCTTTGAGCCTTTATTAGACTTACTCTTTCGATTAACCGGATGATAGGAGGTGAGGATGGATATGGGAATCAAAAGGGATTGAAATTTTGATGTAGTTATGTTGTGAAAAATTTCTTTTAGAGAAATACATCTGTGGTGAAGAATTGTACCTTTGTTGTGAATGATAAACCCTATAAGCTCTAGAAAAGAAAAGAAAAAGCAATGATAAGTTCACTATGTGTTTTGAGCATAAAGGGTCGTTAATCAAAGTATAGGTACCTTATGAGGGATAAAACGTCGATTTAGCACGTTGGAAAAGAAGAGGAAAATGGACAAAGTCCATATGTGTCGAAAAGTATAAATGGGAGTGCTTGGAATATTCTCGAGTCACTTAGTCATATTTTATCCTACCTTAACCAATGTGCCTACATTACAACCTATGAAAAGACCTTTTTGATCCTTATTTGAACACATTTGATGCGGTGGAGATATTAGAGAAACGGCAAGCCTATGGTAAGATGTTGTATTGCATTGATCATTGAGTGTATACACGTTCTACGTTTCTTTATGAGTTGAGTGTATCTTATATTTTACACACATGCCGTTGTGAAGGTTGAATTAAATGAGTTTTCACCCTCGATGGTTGTTTGTGTTGTGTTGGCTAACGTCGTCATGTGCGCTAATGTTTTTGAGCGTTGAGATATTTCCGAGGCTTATAATGGTTATCCTATTTGCTACGCTCGTTGATCTTTCGTTGTGTCTTTACATTACATTTTTGTTTGAGGACAAACAATGCTTTAATTTTGGGGGTTTGATAAGCGCATTTTACACGCTTATTGTTGATATTTAAAGATGAGTTTAGATCATTTAATGTGCGTTTATGTATCGATTCTTAATGTTTTATCTATTTCTAGAAGATCTGCTCTTGGGTGTTCCTTGACGTTTGTAGGTTTATATGTTGATAATCAAGCAAGGAGCGAAGCGAGCTAATACCACGTTACGCCGGTTCGGCGACCAACCCAGCGGTCGCTAGGATGGCCGCTAGGCAACCCGCGAGAACCCGGCCGGATCGCGACCGCGATCTCGTGCCAATGAAGCCCGGTAGAAACTCTATGGGCGATTTCTCGCGACCGTTGCTAGCGACCGCTAGCCAGGTCGCGAGGTAACCATGCGAGCGCAAGGAGACAAGCGCGAGCGAGAAGAGCGTGCACGGGAAATACCTCGGGGTCGAGCTAGCGACCATAGCGGCGATCGCGAGGCGGCGCAGATGAAATTGGGGTTTCCACCATTTTCTATAAATAGGGCAAGCCCCCACTTGCACCTCCTAGACCCCAGACGACCCCAGAGAGCTTTTCATTCAGTTTTTCCTCAGTTTTTGTCTTTCTTTAACTTCCGTTTAGTTCTAGATTTAATTCTTGAATTGTTCTTGTTTAGTTCTTCATTCGTTATCGATCGGGCGTTTTGTCCGATCGCTTTCGTGTTTTCCGTTCTTTCGCTTGGGATTGGATTCAAGACCAACCATTGTTCATCAATGCTTCATCACGGGTTTTATATATTTAATTTCCATTTTATGATTAAATCGTATTTTATTAGTTTATTATGTATGCATTTAGAATTAGTAATCTAGGGTTTGCATGATTCGATCCTATATGTTGTGATTCTGTTATCGCTATTTACCTTCCGGGCATTGATTCATGATTCTTGGTGCTTATTTATATGTGTTGATTTCGATCAATCTTGATGCATATCTAGTTGTCGGTTAATTACGTAATTGTATTAATTGTCGATCGATCTTGAATGCATGATCTGAATAAACCTTGAGTCGTAGGCGAGATAGGATATTCGTAGGAAGTATATTCTTAGTGATCCTTTTGGAGTTATTTGTTTTCACCTAGAATGGTAGGGAAAACTCGTAATCTCGCCGCTTTAATTGTCGTAATTGAAGTTGTTGGTTATATTTGTGATCTTCCATCTTATGCGGATTAAAGTTGGCTAATTAGAATAGGATAAACATACGTTGTGGATAGGATTAATGCATCCTTAGGGTTAGTCTCTCTTATCTGTTTTTACCATCCGAGTATTTGTTTGCGTTATTTTATATTTCTGCTTAGTTACCTTTGCTTTGGATTAAATTCTGAAGCCTTAAACCTTTCACCATTTTTCTGTGCTTGAATAATGATGAATTATCGTTGAGCTAGCTTCTGTGTTTTCGTATTACAATCCCTGTGGATACGATACTTCGCTTACCCTATACTTACACCTTTTTCGTGTTAGAAAATTGAGCGATCAATGGGTTTTCTCTTTGATTTTTACTTCAAAACTTGAATAAGATTAGTGTTTTACCTTCGTAGGATGTTGATCTATCAAGTTGGAAAGGATTGGAAGCTTGAAATCTCGATTTTGGAAGAGAGAAATTTGAGAGTATGGGTATGTTGTGGTTCTCGAAAATTTTGGAAAAGAAGGAGGAAAATGGAGCCTTTTCATCTTGTACGTATATATATATATCCTAATGCACTATTCAAAGCTTCTCTCACAAGCTATTGGGAAGCTTCTAGAGTAAGCCAATCCTTTAGCTTCCTTAAGAAGCTTAGTGGTTTTAGCATTTTCTTACTAATACAAGCTTGAAAATAATAATAATATGATGTAACTTGAAATTATTAATCAATCGACTTTAAAATTCTAATATAAAGCTTTAAGTTAAAACTTTATAAAATCTTATCTAAGGATGCATTGTTCTAGTCACTCAAGTAATTACTTTCTAATTAATTACGTATAGCAACAAGCGAGTTATGAAAATCTGGGTATTACAAGAATACATCAACATCGAGTGCGTATATATGAACATCGCGAAGCAAAGCATGAAGAACCCGCAGCTCCACCCTCATCGCCGCGCTGGTCAGACCTCCTCCATCCGTGAAAAGATTTGAAAAAGAGTTTGGGGTGAGTACTAGCGCTTTTCGGTTGGGGTTTATCATAAATCAAAAGAATCATGATGCCGTGTTGAGCACTTACCTTAGAAGGTTTTAAAGCGTAAATCCACTTCTAAGTAAGCAAAATAGATTTTCGTTTTCGATACCGATTCGTTATTCGTTGTTCTCATCATAGAACCAAAGAACCACGGCTCGGGCGTATCCCGCCAGCCCATCACATCTCATTCATTCGCCGGAACATATCTAGCCAGACCCACAATATCTCGGCCGGAACATATCCGATCAGCCCGTGCCGGAATGTATCCAACCGGCTAACTCGGTGTGGACTTGAGGGTCAAATCCGTCGAGAACCATAACCACCTCATTACCATTTACGTGTGGACTTTGGGGTCTATCGCCCGGAACCATAACCACGTGTTGGGGTCTATCCTTCGATCAATACTCAAGATGGTGATCAATCCACGAATAGAGATCGTGCACAATCACAATAGAACCACGTCTCGGATCGGAGAGCAATAATAACTTCACCAAAACATTTTACGGCGCACATATTTTATTTTGAAATATCGAGTAAATAACTCAAAATAAGCATATATAACCCAACACGAGCAGACGAAACGCTAATCGGGAGATATCTACGGGTCCGATGACTTCACCGATTAGCTTGGTAGGTACCAGTAACAAGGCGGAACAACTTTTGGGGTCACGTCCCACAAAGCAAAGCAACATCGTGATCCAAACGAAGATCGTAGAAAACTAGGGTTTTTGACTTTACGAACCGCATTTGGCACTCTCGGGTTTTCAAATCAACTCGATGCAGAAGGAAAATATATTCGTGGCATCAAGACCTATAATAGGGTACTTTCAAAATATGCATGCATGCAAGTTGTCTCAAATCTTAGCAGCGAAGAAGCTTCAAAAATCGATGCCTATCCTCAGATCTAGGATAAACCATCCAAAATCGATGCATGAAAATGGAAACATAAGCAATATGCATAACGACGAACATGGAATGATAAACTACGTTGAAAATGGATAACCCGGGCATATCTTCCTTTAGAAAACTCAAGCAACGGAAAACATCCCGACATGCGAAGCGGGAAAAGAAAATCGAATCGGTACTTTAGTGGAATGCATAGTACGAACTCAAAACCTAAAAGACCCGTAGCGAAAGGTGGTCCGTTGACCACCAAATCGTGGCCAACAACCACCGGCGGCGGCGGCGATTCGGTGACGCATCGCCGGCAAATTGGCGACCTCCGATCGTTTTCCGCCTCGTCCCTTTAGAATCCCGAGTTCTATGCTATACGATCTACTAAAGGTGGAATCAAAACAAGAAAAGGATAAAAAAAGAAAACGGGCTGCTGGGGAGGGGCGATCGGTGGTGGTGGCGGCGGCGGTCTGATGGCGCCGCCGAGCCTCCCGGCTCGATCCCACTCTCCAGCTCCGCAGCAGCGTGCACAGAGCTGCTCGGCTCTTCCGTAAACATAGAGGCGAAGGAAATGAGCGTTTGAAAATGAAGGCCCTAGCCTCCTATTTATAGGAAAGCGGGTCAGCATTTCTTCTTACTCAGCGCCCTTTTCAAAACGCAAAAGCGACATAACTTTACAAAGCGGACTCCAAATTTAGCAAACTTAGTACCCTTGGACACGAAATAAAATACCGGACACAACGACTATAAACAAGATATGCTTTTAAAGATCTATGAAAAGTTCGGTTTTCGATAACTTCCTGAGTGCCAAACCTTCTTGGGTGGTCGAAAACCCGCATACTTAGTTTCTATGAATTAGTCATAAGACACTCTTCACAACGCCGAGGTTTCATGACGGTCGCATCACGAAACAAAAGTTAACCTCTTGACCTTTCTCGAAAAAGCGTGCCATGCAAACACGGTGCTTAGAAAAGATGGGGTATTACAGAAATCGTGAAATATGTCGATGCGTGAGTAGAGTTATGATATTTCCCTAGCTAAATGTGAGTTTCTCTAATAGAATGAATAAGACGTGTAAGATGGGAAGTGAAGCAAGAAATTATTACTAATAAACTAGAATTTTTGAGAATTCGTATTGAGAAAATATGTTAGTGCGCGACGAAGTTAGTTATGAAGTTAAGGTTCCTAATCTACATGAAATAATGTGGACTGAAGAAAAGAATGTAAGGATGGAGTATCATCTCTCTTCGAGACGCGACGAATCTAATCAATGTAAAATAGTTGTTAAGTGTGATAAAAGGGTCCTTTGATGTTAATAGAGTTGATGTTAGTAAGTCCGTTGTTGCGAATCGATGATTTTTAGAAAAGCGCAATGATGTACTAAATTTCATTTCTTACGTTGATAAGTTCCGGCTCGGAAGTGAAAGAAGACGACAAGTGATCACTAGTGTCATAATAACAATAAGTTCTTAAGGGGGTTTTCTTATCTAAAACAAAATATGGGCTCTCTTGGAAAAAAGGTTTTACGAAAGTATTTACTGTTATTACTTTATTGTTTTTCTTATACTGCAAATGTTTAAATAAGATATTGTCTGCCAAAAATGTTTTATGTTTTGTATATATCCATTCGGGTTGGCCGGGCTAACAGGAGATTACGAATTTGGATCCTATTGTGTACAATTTAGCCTCTGAACCGTTCGTGGTCAGTCGTGCGTCCGGGTGAATGGAGGCCTCCCTCCCGGCGCGTTCCATAGCCGACTTGGAATATACATTGTAAGAAAAACGCCTGGCCAGACAATCTTGCCAAAATGATGAAAATGTTTTAGTAATCACAAGGCCTTTCAAATAAAACCCTTGTGTCTTGCTGTGATGGTGGCAGTACAATATTTTGTGAATGAAATGAAAAATATTTTCGGCATGTGTCCATTGGGTACTTTGTACTCAGCCCTGCATGTTTGTTTTTAAATATGAAGGTTAAGCTGGTGATGGAACGGAGTGGAGTTGAGCGGAATCCTTTTGTCAACATAGTATGAAACATCTTTTGGTTCGCCTTGAGAATGCATCTTCATATGCATGTCTCACACGTTTATTCTGCTGCAAACTCTTGAAACTATTTTGAATTCTATAACTATGTTAAGTCTTTGATTGTCTTGTTGAAAGCTTTGTAAAAGCTACTGTTTTGTTAGAACCTTCGAAATAATCCTTTATATAAATTACTTACTTCTATTCTTAATCTCGTTTATGCTTCTGCAACATCTATGCTTCCTCACATGTAAAATGAGTTGAAAACCTCCTTCTTTTATATTTACTTAATCTAACCCCAAGTCGCGGTCTGATAATACGGTCCTTCGGGATTAGCCGAATCGGGCTGTGACATGCTAGTAGATAGGTAAGTCGAATATCGTATCCACATGGATTGTAACGCGAAAATATAGAAGCTAACTCAATAATTTTTTATTATTATCCAAGCAACAATTTGGTTTAAAAAAGTTTTGAGACTTCAAATATAGAATTCAAAGTCAAGAGAATCAAAGTGAATAAATATAATGATAAAAATCAAATAGACGAAAAGACTAACCCTAGGGATGTAATAATTCTACCCAGAGCGGATGTTTATCCTGCTCCCTTTTAACCAATTTTTAATCCAGTCAAAGATGAAAGATCACATAAGTAACCATAAATTTCAGTTACGATAATTATGGTTGTGGATTACTAATTTACCTATTACTGTTACGTCTCATGGTGAAAATTAGTAACTCTAAAAAGATCACAAAGAATATACTTCCTACGGATGTTCCTATCTCAGCTACGACTCAAAGCTTACCCGTATTGTGCATTCAAGATCGATTAACAATTAAAACTGTTAAGTATTCAACTGGCAACTAGATGTGCATTAAAGTTGATCAGAAATTAACACATAAGATTTAGCACCAAGAATCACAAATCAATGACTGGAACGTAAATAGCAAATTGCAGGAATCACCACACTTAGGATAAAATCATACAAACCCTAGGATTAGAACATGAAATTAGCTAGACATATAAATTGAAATAAAAGACGAAATTAACATAAAACTAGGAATTGAATTGATAAAACCTGTAATGGAGTGTCGGAAGAACAATTGTTGGGTTTGAATCCAAATCCGAGTGGAAAACTGAAAATCTGAAATCCTTCGGATGAATTGCTCCAATGGCGATTACAATGCGTTAACCTAAAGTAGAATTGATGAAAACTAAAGTCTAGAAGAGTGCAATCTAAAGCTAGAATAAAAACTGAATAAAAAGAGTGCAAAAATAGGGTAAAACGAAGGTGTTTCAATCAAAAGTGTTCTCTTAATTGACTCATAATCGAATGAGGTGTTGTATTAGGGAAAGTTAACCCAAGTCGTCTCTCAAGGAAAACTTAATAGGGCTTATTGTTCATGTTGCACATAAAAACGGTAAATCCTAAACACTCTAATACCAACGGGGTTTTTAGAACAAACGGAATTGAAAAGCTAACAGGAAATGTAAATTAAAGCAAGCAATCTAACTAGGGGTTGTCAATCCCTGTGGAGAACCTAAGAAAAAATAAAAGTAGGAAGCAAAAGCTGATCGCTCCTTTTTCCACACGTAAAAGGTGTAGGTATAGGGTAAGCGAAGTATCGTATCCACAGAGATTGTATCACGAAAACATAGAAGCTAGCTCAACGACAATTCATCATTATTCGCCACGGATAAAGGATGAGAGGTTTTGGGGCTTGAACTTAATCCAAAGCAAAGGTAACCAAGCGTAAATATAAATAAAGCAATAAAAACACGGAAGATAACTATGAAGAAAGACTAACCCTAGGGATGCACCAATCTTATCCACAACGATGTTTATCACCTTATTATTAACCGTTTTAATCCGATAAGACGGAAGATCACATATATAACCAACAACTTGATTCGACAATTGCGGCGATTGATTACTAATTTTCCTATCACGATTCGTCTCTAGAGGAAAATAAGCAACCCAAATGGATCACTAAGAATATGCTTCCTACGAATGTCCTATCTCGATTCGACTCAAGGCTTATTCGTATCAAGCATTCAAGATCGATTGACAATTAATACAATTACGTCGTTAGCGGCAACTAGATATGCATCAATATTGATCGAAATCAACACATATAAATAAGCACCATGAATCATGAATCAATGCACGGAAGGTAAATAACAATAGCGAGAACTCACAACATATAGGATCGAATCATGCAAACCCTAGGATTAGAGCGGAAAACTAGCTGGACATAATAAGCGGAATGAAATACGATTTAACCATAAAAGCGGAAATTAAATATATAAAACCCGTAGGGAAGCATTGGATGAACAATGGTTGGTCTTGAATCAATCCCAAGCGAACGAACGGAAAACAACGGAAAACAATAGGACAAAACGTTCCGATCGATAACGAAGCGATAAACTAAACTAGAACAACGTAAAACAATACTAGAATTAAACTAAAGAAGATTAAAGACTAAAAGTCATGAAAACCGAGGAAAACCGAATAAAAAGCAGTGCAGGGCGTCTAGGGTATGTTGGGGCGCAAGGGCTCTTGCCTATTTATAGAAAGGGTGGAAACCCTAATTTACGCCTCTCCGCGCCGCCTCGCGATCGCTTCATGATCGCTAGCTCGACCGAGCCATCTCCGCGCTCTTCTTCGCTGCGGTCCCTCCTTCGCCGCATGGTACTCGCGACCGGGCTAGCGGTCGCTAGCAATTCCACACGGTCGCGAGAAATCGTCCGATGAGTTCTCGGCTAAGCCTTTTCGCGGGCACGAGGTTGCGGTCGCGGCTCGGCGGGTTCTCGCGTGTTTCCTAGCGGCCAGCCTAGCGACCGCTAGTCCGTCGCTAGAATCATGGCAGATTATATTACTTTCTCGTGCGTCGTTCCTTGCTTCGATTATCAACATATAAACCTACAAAACGTCAAAGGAACACCCAAGAGCAGTATCTTCTAGAAATAGATAAAACATTAAGAATCGATACATAAACGCACATTAAACGAGCTAAACTCATCTTCAAATATCAACTATAAACGTGTGAAATGCGCGTTTATCAAACCCCCCAAACTTAAAGCATTGTTTGTCCTCAAACAAAAAAGCGAGTAATGAAAGACACAACGAAAGATCAACGAGCGTAGCAAAGAGGATAACCATTATAAGCCTCAAAAACATCTTAACGCTCAAAAACATTAGCGCACATGACGACGTTAGCCAACTCAACACAAACAACCATCGAGGGCAAAAACTCATTTATTTCAACCCTCACAAGGCATGTGTGTAAAATATATAGGATGCACTCAAATTCATAAAGAAATTAAGGACGTGTATACACTCACGGATCAATGCAATGCAACATCTTACCATAGGCTTGCCGTTTTCTAACATCTCCACGCGTCAAATGTGTTCAAATAAGGATCAAAGAGGTCTTTTGATAGGTTATAATGTAGGCACATTGGTTAAGGTAGGATAATATATGGCTAAGTGACTCAAGTATACTCCAAGCACCACCATTTATACATCTCGACACATATGGACTTTGTCCATTTTCCTCTTCTCTCCCAACGTGCTAAATCAACGTTTAATGCCACGGAAGATACCTATATTTTGATTAAAGACCCTTTATGCTCAACACTCATAGTGAACTTAACATTTTTCTTTTTCTTTTCTTTTCTAGAGCTTATAGGGTTTAACTTTCACAACAAAGGTACTTTTCTTCACCACGGATGTATTTTTCTACTGAAACTTTTCTCGTCATAACTTACATCAAAATTTCACCCTTTGATTCCCATATCCATCCTCACCTCCTATCATCCGGTTAATCGAAAGAAAAAGTCTAATAAAGGCTCAAAGAAGCGACAAATGGTATATAACATCGGGTTAGTGTTTGGGTGAATATGTGGTTAACAAAGATGGCCTTTATCCTTTCCAAATTTGAAACACATATTGCGGTCTCGACACGTAAGAACGGCAAGTTCTAGAAGATAATCACATGCATGATATCACACAATTAAAAAAAGCAGTATCAAGATGTTTATACGGTGAAGCTCAAGTCTCACAGGATAAGCAAATGGTGAAAAACAACATGTTCTAAGCCATCTTACGTCATTCATGCGTCATTTTCTAACATATCATGCGCACTATCATTAAATTTCACAAAAAATTTCTATCGTCATTGGCCACATGGATTAACACACTTCACTTAGCTCGTTGATCGACAGACACGAAAACGAAAAGAAAAACATAAACACGACAAAAAGCAACACAAACGAAAGACACGACAAAACACGAAAACAAAAAAAACAAAGAAAACGTTGGGTTACCTCCCAACAAGTGCTTAATTTAACGTCTTTAGCTAGACCATCACTAACCTTGTCAATCCGGCGTTTTTGTGGCAATAGACATCTTTCCCAACTTGTGGACCCTTTTGAACTTAGCATTCACAGATGACCACCATCGACTATGGAAGTGGCCTCCAAACTTGAACGATACACTCGGAGTTCCATGCCGAGTCCACTTCTTTCTTCTCACAGATTCCTTGATTGGTCGAGTACCCTCTAAGCGCGAGACGTGTGCGGCAGCAGCAGTCATGATCGAGCAACAATCTTCCGGTTTTCCAACGTCGTGTTGCTTGATGGCGTCGTATATGGAAATTTTGAGCTCCTCATCGTTAACACGAAACGTGAGATTTCCTTCCTACACATCAATCAACGCACGACCAGTTGCTAGAAAAGGTCTACCAAGGATTAGTGGTTGTTGTTTGAATTCGGGAATATCTAGAATAACAAAGTCGGCAGGAAAAACAAATCTCAAATTCTTACCAACACGTCTTCGACGATACCTTTTGGATATGTGACTGACCGGTCAGCCATCATCAGTGAAATCTTCGTAGGCTTCATCTTTCCTAGGTGTAGCCGGTTGAAGACGTTCAATGGCATCAGATTGATGCTCGCCCCCAAATCGCACAAAACATTTGGAAAAGTGCGCTCGGCGATCTCAAGACTCTAACGTGAAACCGGGATCCTTGACCAGAGGAGCTTCCTTTGCAAAGAGCCTTTGCATTCGATTTCGGATAGGGAAATTTTCTCAAATTTCCCAAGTTTCTTCTTGCTTGCAAGCGCGTCTTTAAAATTTCATGTAGCAGGCATGTTTCGCAGCGCTTCAAAGAGAGGCAAATTTATCTCAACTTTTTGAAAAACCTCTTTGAAACGAGCAAACTCCTCGTCATATTTCGACTTGACAAGTCGACTCGGAAACGGGACCGGAGGAGTGTACGTGCGACGATTAGCTTCTGGGGGCGCCTCGCGGTTGACCTCGCGACCGCTGGGAAGGTCGCGAGGTATCTGTTGCGCGCTGGACTCCGTCTTCGCGTGCGAGCTTGCGGGCGCGAGCTCGCGTGATTTCGCCATGTGCTCGGCGATTGCTTTCGGGTGGCTTGGGAGCGTTGGGTCGCTCGCGAACAACCGCGCCGCGTACTCGATGGCTCGCGGTCGGGTGCACGGGCGCTCGGTCGTGAGCTTCGTGGACAATTTTACGGATGGCTCGCGATCGGGCTCGCCGTCGCGAGCTCGATCTGATTTTCGCTTGAATGCTTTCTTGCTCTTCTTCCCGGTGGGGCTCGGGTAGGCTCGTCCCACCTCGTCACGAATGGCGAAGCACCGATTCTTCGGGTTCACCTCCGTATTACTCGAAAATTGGCCCGTCTTTTGTAGTGCATTCACTTGTATTTGTTTGACCAATTTGATTTTCCAACATCTTCATATGCTTCCCCATAGCCACGGTGGACTCCAAATGATTTATCTTTTGCCGGTGTTGCTTATGAGCGAGTCGATTCGTTGCCAATTGTTGGTTGCTTACAACCAAGCTGCGCATCATGTCTTCGAGACTTGGCTTCCTCGGCTCTTGAATCGATTACGAACATTGAAGCTTCTTTGAAGGTTGTTGGAAATTTGAATGATTCCTACGATTGATGTGGCTGACGTTCTCTGTCTCAATCTGACTCTTCAAAAGAGTGAACTTCTTCATGAGATCGTCATATTTTGAATCACTCTCAACAGCAGCTGCTTTGAACGATGGCGTTCTCTCCGTTGGCCATTGATAGCTGTTGGCAGCCATCTCTTCTAAAATACGGCTCGCCTCGTCTACTGGTCGGTTCAATAAGCAGCCCCCCGCCGATGCATCCACCATGCTCCTAAATCCGCCATGTCGGTCCACCGTAGAAACTGTGATTTGTTGCTCCTTGGAGAACCCATGTTGTGGACATCGTCTAAATAGACCTCTGAATCTCTCCCATGCCTCGAATAATGATTCGTCGTGGTTTTGGCAAAATGAGAGATTTC
This sequence comes from Salvia rosmarinus, assembly GCA_036937905.1. Lineage (NCBI taxonomy): Eukaryota > Viridiplantae > Streptophyta > Magnoliopsida > Lamiales > Lamiaceae > Salvia > Salvia rosmarinus. Next base: position 132,434 of record JAODLM010000569.1, read on the forward strand.
GGCGATGATCTTCTGCGCCTTGAAAGTATTTCGAAGAAACTTCTCACAAAGTTTCCCAGTGTCGATATTTCGGTCCAAACTCTTGAACCAATCTTTCGCTGGTCACAGAACAAGAAACCGAACATGCGATCCGGATCGTGTCTTGTGGCACCCCATTCTCATTTGATGGTGTCACAAATATCGAGAAACGTTCGAGATCGCATTCGGTCTCCGTGACTCCTCCCAAACCGCTCTCCTTGGACCATCTTGATCGGGGCGGTTTTAGCTCAAAATTGTTTGCATCTACGTGCGGGCCCCAACCGCCTCCTTGGAACTGATTCGGTGGGATGTCGGTACATGTGATTTGAGGTCTTTCCTCTGTGGAAGGACAATGATTCCCATGTTCGCCATCCGACGTCTTGCATCTCTGCAAAGTCAGCTAGCATGCGTGCTACTTGCTCGGGAGGAATGCCCCCGTTCTACGGATTGGCTGCCATTGCAGCCCGTCTCTTCTCTCGTCCTCTTCTCCTTTGAGAGCCTTCGATCTCGGGATCTAATAATACTTCAGGAGGTCCCTGAGATCTTGTACGCATAAACCACCTGCGAGAAGAGAGAAATTAGCACTAACAAAAATAAATAAATAATATAATATATAACTTGAATTAATAAATCCAAATCGTCAAATTATTCCTATGTGATCTTAACAATCCCCGGCAACGGCGCCAAAATTTGATCGCTCCTTTTCCACACGTAAAGGTGTAGGTATAGGGTAGTTAAGCATCGATATCACGTAGATTGTATCACGAAAACATAGAAGCTAGCTCAGCGACAATTCATCATTATTGACACGGATAAAGGATGAGAGGTTTTGGGGCTTCTAACTTAATCAAAGCAAAGGTAACCAAGCGAAATATAAATAAAGCAATAAAAAACACGGAAGATAACTATGAAGAAAGACTAACCCTAGGGATGCACCAATCTTATCCACAACGATGTTTATCTAGCTTATTATTAACCGTTTTAATCCAGACAAGACGGAAGATCACATATATAACCAACAACTTGAGCATAAACAATTGCGGCGATTGATTACTAATTTTCCCTATCACGATTCGTCTCTAGAGGAAAATAAGCAACTCAAATGGATCACTAAGAATATGCTTCCTACGAATGTCCTATCTCGATTCGACTCAAGGCTTATTCGTATCATGCATTCAAGATCGATTGACAATTAATACAATTCGTCATTAAGCGGCAACTAGATATGCATCAATATTGATCGTAAATCAACACATATAAATAAGCACCATGAATCATGAATCAATGCCGGAAGGTAAATAACAATAGCGTAACTCACAACATATAGGATCGAATCATGCAAACCCTAGGATTAGAGCGGAAAACTAGCGGACATAATAAGCGGAATGAAATACGATTTAACCATAAAAGCGGAAATTAAATATATAAAACCCATAGGAAGCGTTGGATGAACAATGGTTGGTCTTGAATCCAATCCCAAGCGAGCGAGCGGAAAACAACGGAAAGCGATAGGACAAAGCGTTCCGATCGATAACGAAACGATAAACTAAACTAGAACAACGTAAAACAATACTAGAATTAAACTAAAAGAAGATTAAAGACTAAAAGCTGAAAAGCGAGGAAAACGAATAAAACGCAGTGCAGGCGTCTAGGGTATGTTGGGGCGCAAGGGCTCTTGCCTATTATAGAAAAGGGTGGAAACCCAATTTGCGCCTCTGTCGCGCCGCCTCGCGATAAACTTCATGGTCGCTAGCTCGACCATGAGCCATCTCCCGCTGGCTCTTCTTCGCCATGTCCTCCTGCGCTCGCATGGTACCTCGCGACCGGGCTAGCGTCGCTAGCAATTCCGCACCGGTCGCGAAATCATCGATGAGTTCTCGGCGCCAGCTTCGCTCGCGGGCACGAGGTTGCGGTCGCGGCTCGCTGGGTTCTCGCGCGTGTTTCCTAGCGGCCAGCCTAGCGACCGCTAGTCTAGTCGCTAGAATCATGGCAGATTATATTACTTTCTCGTGCGTCGTTCCTTGCTTCGATTATCAACATATAAACCTACAAAACGTCAAAGGAACACCCAAGAGCAGTATCTTCTAGAAATAGATAAAACATTAAGAATCGATACATAAATGCACATTAAACGAGCTAAACTCATCTTCAAATATCAACTATAAACGTGTGAAATGCGCGTTTATCAAAAGCGTAGAACAAACAAATCTAGATCATCAAACACGAAACAATATCATTCAACGGAAAGAGATTCAACATACTACTAATATCCAATATCAATTGCATAAAGTATAAATGTACCAAATGCCGGAGAAATAGAATCAATCAAGAAATCAACAATCCAAAGTTTACTAGATAATTGAATCCACAAGAATCATAAAGCAAGAAATCATAAAGCAATAATATAAATCAAATGAACGAAGATCGATGGCGTAAATCGATGAATCCAATAAGATAAATTCAACAGCATAAACAATAACTAAATTGTTCAATGAAAGAAAAATGCAAGACAAGAATTAATACTTGAAATCAATCTCTATCGTCTGGTGGAAGCTCCTCAGAAAAGATTCTTGAAGAACAGCGAACAGCGGCGTGGAGAGAAAATAAAATCAGAACTGAACGTCCAACCTTAACTCAGTGCGCATATATATATATATATATATATATATAAAGAGAGTCAGCACCGGTTCACACAGAGCGCAGGTTGAACGGGATTTTCGACCAATAAGTGAGTCCGGCCGAGAAAGCGTTACGTATTGAAAGCGGCCGGTTCAAGATGAGCGCCGGTTCAGACGCTGCTCAGATTGAGGATGGCGGTTGGAGGTGAACAGCGCGGAGGTGTGACAGCACGAGGGCGCCGAGTTGAGCCGACATCGATGGGTGGTCGAGCACCGGTGGCTCCCAGCGCGGCGCTTGAGGTGTCTGCGAGACGGAGGCGAGCGTTTCACGTGAGCGCCGGATGAAGGCTGGAACGGGCGTGCGCGGAGGTGGCCGCTGGGGCACGAGCACCGTATGAGCTGGTACAGCGCCGAATGATTTGGGCGAGCGGGCGCTCAGCACCGAGCGCCGGATGCACGGGCGAGCGGGTGCGCGCTAAGGTTGGGCGCTGGGCGATACCCAGCGCCGGATGTAGGCGAGCGCACGGGCGAGGTAGGCATGCGGTTGTGAGCGTCGGGTGAGTGCTAGCACTAGAGACACAGCGCGCACGGGTGGAGGCGGGCGCAGCGGGCGCTAAGGAGTGAACAGGCGCTGGCGATGGCGCTGGGTGCCGTCGAGCGCTGGTTGACACGGAAACCCATGCTAGGTGAGGCGCTGGGGTACGAGTGTGCGCTGGAGTTGGCGAGCACGCTGGCTGGGCGAGGACTACGTGCGTGCGGGTGCGCTTGGTGGAGCGCCGGGCTCGGCGTGCGACGGGTGCCGTGCGCGACTTTGACTATTCGCCCCGTTCTCCCTCATCTGAACTCCGAATTAGGATCCGTATTCGCCTACAGACTCCTGTCTAGATGCTCTTCAATGTATTTTAACTCTTGGAAGATCCATTTTATCCTATTTAATGTCGTTTTTCTACAAAATATCAAAACAAACCAAGTAAGCCCGAATCGATAAATAATAATCAAACCAACGGCATAAATAGGATAAAACCGCACAAAACAACATGCAAAAAAATACCGAAAATAAGCACAAATTGAAACCAAACAACTCTCTCACACTTATCCATTTGCTTGTCCTCAAGCAAAGTCTATACAAATAATAGTAGAAGAATAACTCATGCAACTTAACTCTTAATCCAATCAATCAAACCTCTTTTTGCAATTTCCCCAAACATGATGAATACATAATCAAAGTTAATGTGAAACAATTATAAGATTGTGAAAATATCAAATAAACAAGTAGATTATTTTTGCTCAGACCCAACTTTCCGCTAGGGATGAATTAACTAAAATGGTTACCTTTAGCAAGAAGTTTCTTTGATAACATAGAAAGTATTAACAGATTTTGGAACAATGTTCGAAAGGTGAATTCTCGATGAACTCGAGTCTCCGATCGTGGTTTCCCATGTCCATTTCTCGATTTACAAGAAAGAGGGACATAATCCCATCCTCCATTTCAACAATCTCAACAAATAACTGGAGTTTTCATTCTCCTCATTTCTATTTTTTTTTTCTTTTTTTTCTTTATATATAAAATGAAACAAGTATATATGTAACCACAATGTTAAAACTCCCCCTAGCATTAGTCAGAAAAATCACGTCATGTCGCAGCCCGCCTAAACTATCCCAAATCCCAAGGACGGATTAGAAAGGGCTGGACGATGGGACAGTATGAACGGTCCCCGAAAGGTTATAATGAGGGTGCATATCACATGTAAACTATCAAACTTAGAACATAATATACATCATTAATTGTATAAACTAGGTGGGCTAGACCAGCGGATCCAAAAGAATGCAATGATCGAAGGACTTATTTGTCAAGTCATAATACCATACATCTTAGTTCAAAAATAAATGCAATGAGCGTGTGAATACATATATGATGATATGTATTCGGGTTTCTTAACATAAACATAAAAGGCTGTCTTGGCTCCTCAACACCTCCACCATCATCATCACATTTCAACTCGCACATTTAAAACAAACATGCGTGGTCGAGTACAAGAATGCACTCGGTGGACTCATGCGAAAACATTTTATCATTCTTGAATTACATCGCCATATCATGGTAAGTCATAAGGGTTTTATTTGAAATACCTTATGCTTACTAAAACATTTTCAACAGTTCATAAACATTTGCTTAGCCAAGCATTTTACTTGCGTGTAAGATCCATATCCCTTATCCTTTTCGTCATAACATCATAGTCGAACGTCGTGAAGGAGGCCTCTCTACGACATCGTGATCGACCGTGAATTGTCCTTACAGCACAATACCTTAGGTGTACACGTTAATCCTAGCTGTATAAGCCTTCCATAGGATCCGATATCGATTTCATTCATAAGTTGGGAGCTACCCAACAACATTCATAATATTTCATGGATAGGATACATACACAAAACATAAACATTTTTTGCAGGTAATCTTGTAAACATTTTATCAACAGTTGAAATAAGCATCGTAAATAATTTCATTTGGAAGGTAATTTAAATAAGAAAGCCATATTTTATTTGTAAGAAAAGCCCACCTGGACTATTGTTCGTCTTAAACTTGAGTATTCGTCAACGTCCAGTCGTCGCGTCCGCGTCCACACCTTTAAGTAAAAGCAATGTTTAGTACATCGCTCACGTTTCTCGAGACTTTCAAAGTCTAGAATAAACTTCGATATTCTATATCGATATAAACTTAATTCCTTAACGAATTCAATAAGCTTTTCAATTACGTATTTCAATTAAACAATTCTCGTTCTTCGAGATACGTTCAACTATTTCGTTTTTAACCTTCCGATTTAAACGTTCAACGTATTTATACGTTTCTCGATATAAGGATTTCAATTACGAACCCTTTTCTTACTAAAGAGGTTTCTTTACCTAATTAGTACATTTTACGCGTACTTGCGTATTTATCGAACGATTTAGACGTTGACTTTAAAAGTCCACAATTTTGACATTCTTTAGTAAGTTCTCACTAACTCATATTATAAATCGATTTCCAATCGATTTCCTTTCATAAAGTCCTAATTTCGATTTTTCACGCAAATCGATGAACTTTATTAATATTTTTCTTAAATATTAATCCATTTAATCATTAAACATTATATTTCATTTATAACGTTATTAAATATAACGTTTCACACAAACATAGTAATCTATGTTTATAACATTTTATAAAATTCAATATGTCTAAAATAATGTTTAGACATATAATATATTATTAAACTTAATTAAAAAGCATTTAAAATCCTTATAAACCATTAATAGCTCTCGGTAATTTCATGAAAATTACCAAATGGTTTTCAATTTTTTCTAAATTCATATAGTGTATTATTATACACTATGGTCATTAATATGTATTAATATCATCCATATAAAATCGATTATCACCTATTCTTTTATAATAGGTCACGGTAATTTTGAAATAATTGTCCAATAATTCTCAAAATTTTATACAATTAGTACAAGGTCTCAACATTGATTTATAACACATTAATAACCTATAGTCCATCATAAACAATTTCTTCATCAAGGATTTAAGATCCTTATGCTTTCGGTAATTCCAAATTTAATACCAAACATTTTGTAAAAATTCCAACATAATTATACCATGCTCAAATACTATAGTATAACAATATAACATCATAACATTTACCAAAACCATTGAATCATCACCTTATGGAGCTTGAAGCTCTCGGTTTTTGAATCAATAGGTAATTGGTTTCACTATGTAATATTCGATAAAAGCGAATATCGATTACAAACATTTGATAACCGTAATTAGGGTTTTCCCGTATATTATCTTTTGGCGACATCTTCGAATCTTGTGACTTCGATGCGATATCGTTACAACGAATTCCTTTTCATAATTGATAAGGATTGCGAATTAAAGGATTGAAATATTACGAAATGATTCGTCGATATTCTTAAGCGTCAACGCGTATCGAGCGTCGACTTTTCATAAAATTTACGGCGGTGAAGCTTGGAATTATTTTCCATCTTAATTCCTTTATTAAATGGAATATATTTATTTAGTAAGTATGAACTTCTGCGACCATTTTGAGATGAGTCGATTTTGAGCGTTTTGAGGCGTTTTGAGCGTTAACGTCTGAGGCGTTTTGAAAAATGAGTTTAATGCTCGGAAATTATAATAATTAATTTCCTATTATTATTTTATATAATTACTGTATTAATGATTATTAAAATCGATAATTGAGTTATTAAACTCGATAATTTCAATTTGTAATTTGAAAACCCTAATCTTTTAAATAAGGGTTTTATCATGAAATGATACCATTAAATTATCCTATGGTATCTAAACTTTATAATATGATATATATGAATAATATTAAGCTTTAAATCAGATTTCCAGCCATAAAAATCGAAGGATTCAGTTTTATAAAATTTAAATTCAAGCTTTCGAAATTAGGGTTTCTATTTCTAAATGTGTAATAATTATATCCTATGCTATTATTTAATATCTAAATCATATATTATGATATATATGTGTATATTTGGGACGAAAATTACATGAGTATCAATAATAGGTGTAATTTATACTTTAATCCTATTTTTTCAATTTTGGATCGGTAATATCAATTTATACATAAGTGATGTTTTAATTATTTTGTTGACATGTATTATATATCTATGACCTATTATATGATTAATACAATATATTAGGTGTAGAGATGAAATAAAATCAGCCCCTAAACCCCTCCTATGTGTCGCCCATTATTACCCCAACAAGCATGGGAGCCTTTTTAATTTGGACCAATGCATGGCTTAGCTTTTGCTCTAGCCTAATGATCATCTCTCACTCCCCAATGTGCTGCAGATTTTGTGCCAATTCTTGGCCAAAATCGAGAGAGAGAGAGAGATAGGTATAGGTGAGACCCTTCCCATTCACCCCACTCTCATTACACTCTATCATTAACATTTTGGAACACACAAACTCTCTCTTCCTCACCCATTTACGCCCCAAAACCGAGAGCTCCTCTCTCCATTTCAAAAATTTTGTTCTTCTTTTCTTCTCCATTTCTCATCCAAGCTTGATACCATATCTTTGTTCTTGTCATCCTAGACATTCCAAGGTAAATCTGAGGCTATCTTGATTTTTATCTTCCATTTTCAAGAAATAATCGAGCATGTTCATTATGTTTTGTATGTGTGTTCGAGTTTTATATATATATGTACATGAATGTTTAAATGTTCTTAAGCATGAGATATGTGTTCATAATTATTCTTGAGGATTTTATTTTGAAAATATGTGAGAAGTATGTTTAGATGAACATAGGACATAGTATATGGAAAATATGAATGCATCTTGCTTATACTATTTTCGAAACTATAGGATATAGTTTTTACAATTTTCGAAAATAGTTAAAAAGAAATGATAATGGCCGAGCATGTTCTAAGCATTTTTATGATGAATATATGATCTATGTTATGATTTAAGACTATAGTATTGATTTAGAAAATTTTTGAAAACCCTAGGCTATTTTTCTTGAAAATGCCGTGAGCTATATATGTATGTACCTTGGTGTATAATTTTATTTCAAGCATGTAATGACATATTAGTGCTTTAGAACCTTGATTATATGTTATATGATTTAATTAGAATTTTGAAAATCATATACTATTTATTTTAAAATTACCGTGAGCTTTATAAAAATATAGGTTGATGTATGATTTTATTTTGAACATATAATGGTGTATTAATGCTTTAGTATATTGTTTATACATTGTGTGAAATTATTAGAATTTTGAAAATCATTTACCTAGTGGAATCAAATAAACCGAGAGCAATGAGCTCATATGGTGATGATTTAATTGGTTTTGATAAATATTATGATGTTATATTGCTATACTATAGTGTATAAACATAGTATATAATTGTTGGAATTTTGAAAATCAAATACCATTTTATTCAAAAAGCCGAGAGCTTGTAGCTCCATATGGTGATGATTCAAATGGTTTTGGTTGATATTATGATGTTACAATGTTATAATATAATGTTTATTGATATTGGAAATTATTTAGAATTTTTAGAAATTGTTTACTATTTATTTGGTAATTATCCATAATTACCGTGTACAATATTGTTATATATTGAAATAAATAGTTATGATGAACTATGGATTATGAAAATATTATATACTGATGTTGGGATGTTATAATAGGTATATACCAATTTTGGGAATTTTTGGATGATTATTCCCTATTTATTGGAATTACCATGAATATTTATATATGTATATATATAAATAAATAGAAAACAGTGTTATATGAATTTCATAAATTCATATTCTGGACCATAGTGTATAATAATACACTATATTGATTTAGAAAATTTTTCAAAGATCATTTAGTATTTTTAATCTAATTATCGAAATTATCGATAATTAATAAGGATTTTAAAATCCTTTTTAAAACAGTTTATTTATGAAAATTTACTAAATTAATATTCTGGACAGTTTTCAAATGTTACAAAATTTTATAAACATAGATTGCTATGTTTGAGACGAACGTTCATTTTGTAACGTTTTAAAAACAAAATCTGCTTTTTAATTATAAAAGAATTATTAAAAATGCGAAAATAATTATAAGTCCTTGATTTACAAGATAAATCGGGAATAGGACTTCGTTTTCAAATCGATTAAATTCGATTTATAAAGCAAAATAGTGAAATTACTATTTAAAAGTCAAAATCATTGACTTTGTTGACGATGTTGACCGTTGACTTTTGAAAGTCAAGCGTGCGATTAAGCGGTTGTAAATCGTCGATCTGGCGTAAGATATACTAATTGAGTATAATACCTCATTAGTAAGAAAGGATTTCATAAATGAAATCCATATATCAACGTGCTTATCGTTGAGCGTATCTCGAGGAGCGAGAAAAGTCGATCGTATCGTATTAGAGGCGTATTGAATTCACTAAGGAATTCAGTCTCACATCGATATGAAATATCAAAGTTATCTTAAGTTTTGAAAGTCTCGATAGACTTGAGCGACGTACTAAAGCCTCATTTTTCGTAAAGGTGTGGGCCGCAAACGCAATGACGGGATTTTGACGACGATCGAACTGGGACCTTTACTACGAACCATAGTCGGTGGGCTTTTCCTTCTTATCTCAAAATGGGCTTCTTGTTTTCAAAAATATGACCTTCTTGTCATATCAAATAAATTTACTTACGACACTTATACTACGATTGTTTATCAAATGTTTCTTGCATTACACCGCGAAAATATTTCGTTTTGTGTATGGATCTATCTGTTATGCGGGTAGGGTGTGGAGATAGTTGGAACTATTATATTAATTGTTGTGGTAGCACCTGACCTTTTTAATGTCGGGTCTGTGCGGATGACAAATGCACAGCTAGGATTGGCGTGAAGGTTGGAACTTCTGTTGTGTTAACATATCTTGCAGTAGTTTGTGTCTTTGTGCGGGATTACGGCGGTCACGGCGTCGTAGATGGGAGGCCTCTCTCGGCGTTTATTTAATTATTATTATTATGTATTGTGACTATGAGATACGGACCATACACACCAAGAAAATGCTGGCGAGGCTATGTTCTGGCGAAAATGATTTGGTAAGCCTGAGGCATTTTAACTAAAACCACTGTGACTTACTCGATATTGGCGTAATCAAATTCTATCAAAATATTTTCGGCATAAGTCCACTGAGTGCAATTTCTTGTACTTAGCCACGCATGTTTGTTTTAAATGTGCGGGTTGAGCTCGATGGTGATGATGGGGATGTGTTGAGGAGTCTAGTGTCCTTGGCGATTTACTTGAATGTTTGGGTTATACCTTGAATGCATATCGTCATATATGTATTCACACACTTTCATTGCTATACTCGAACTCCTTTATTTATGTTTTATGTTATGAACTATCGAGGCCCATCGGATCGGGCCGAGTTTTGGGGTCCGATGGCTAAACCTTCAAAAACATTATAACATCACCCTTTATATTACGCTTTCAAGCATGTTAGTTTATTCTTATGCATTTTATTTTACCGTGTAATCCCTAAAATACTACTCCTAGTATTAGTAGCCCTCAGGTTCGGGTTGGTCGGATTGGGGTCGTGTGACAGTGGTATCGAGGCGCTTTTGCCCTTTGAAAACCCAGACCTTTTATTCTAAGTCTAAATCAGTCATTTGGACTTCTAGAAACCTACTGACTCCTCTCAACACTCCATCACATCGAGCTCAACCGGGAAAAAGGTAACTGCATTTCTTTCTCAAACTCATGAAATGGAAAACTTCTGCATGATGAGCAAGTTAGAGGAACTTTTGAGAAATTTTATTATTTTGAAAATTTTTGAAGTCGAGAAAGAAATTTTTCCAAAATTTTTGAAATGAGCCAATACAATTGCTCAAGTATTGAGATGGAAGTGTATGGTAGCATCAAGTCGAACGATCAACATGAAACAAAGCGAATTCATTTAAAATGTATATGGATTGATCATGGTGTCTTTTGAAATCATACTTCCAAATTTGCAAATAAAACTTTACTCTCGACTTTCAAAATCTTATTTATGATGAATGATATGTTATCATGAAACGAACTTAGACTCTAAGGAGCATGCTCACGTATCATGAAAGAGCGTAGAAATACGAACTTCTTTTCCTTATCGAACAAAGAGCGATAGGAAGAATGAAAGTAATGATACCCTTGAGCACGGACGATGGAAGGCGGCGAGGGCGACCCCAACCTCTAAGGTGAATGGCGTCGGCACTCCATCATCACTTCGACACAAGTGACCAGCAACACGAATCACGACATGGACGTCACTTACGGCTTCAGGATGTGCAGCCTCGACTTAAGAACCCGAAGATGATAGACGTATTACGTCGACATACACCTTGAGTGATATTTTTGCACAATCGCGCAAATTTCCTGCACTGCGCAGTAGATTTGTTCTAGCTAGATCTCCCTCGTTAGGACTCCGATTTACGCATGGTTTGCACCTACGTACTCCTAACGCACTGATCTTCATTTGTTATGAAGAACAGAATCCCTAATTCTGTCCCCAGAATACGATAGAGTCTGTTGAACTCTAGCTTAAGTGTTTGATATAAGACAAGGGTCTCGTAGCGTATATTGAGATATCATTAGCTATATGTATGTGTTTGGGTAAGACTAAGAAGGTAAGTTGTGATATATATTGTACATTATGATGATGCCTACCTTATAGAATTGTTAGTTCTAGCCTAGTTGCTTCTCGTTATGCTATCCTTTACATTTTAAGATGGCGATAGTTGGCTTACGTTAGTTTTCTTTTCTTTTACCGTGGCGGATGGAGGAGATCGCTATATCGCTAGGAGGAGGTAGGACCTCATGCCCCACCGAGGAGTTGATGCGCACTTATAGGGAAAGTTGGATGTGTTGGGGAAGACCTAGGTGAGTTTACGGCGTACTACCCGGTTGTGGAGGCGCCCGAGCTATGCTATGGCGCAACCGACTACGATGGCATCAAGAGACTCTAGCTATACTCCCTTGTACAGGATGGTTATGCCCGAGAGGTATCGGAGACTACATCTATCGCATTCCCGAGGTTATGATTTGATTGGGGATGCGCCTAGGTTCGTGAGTCACACGACTTACGTGTATGATATCTATGGAGCCGCACCGATGGGACCTATCTCCTCACGGGAGTACACTTGGCGTGATGAGTCGCAAAGTGGCTGTACCTTGAGGTTCGAGGCAGGTTGACCCGGTGATACCCACATGCACGAGTGGGCGAGGGTAGGATGTCTGAGGTGGATAGGCGGCACGCCACAGAGCCTTGGGAGAGCCGTGTTGCCACGGCGATTTTTGGACACCAGTCGTCCGCCACTACCGCCTCTACCACTGCATCCGATCCACCACCACCGAAGGCGAAGAGCCCTTCCGCCGGACGGTAGCGGATGAGGTATTAGATACCTTCCACGGATATGACCCGACCGAGTATGCTACGGTCCGATCCGCCACAACTACGACTTATACGGTAGCGGATAACTTTGGACCCTGCGCGACATACCGATGATGGAAACCGGTGCGGGACCATCAGTGCGACCTCGTGAGGGCGATTCGGATGAGGAAGGCGACTCGAAGAGGAGGAAGACCACGAGGAAGGCGGAGTAGGAAGGAAACTCGTGGAGACCTTGGCGATGTTTTAATTAGAATCATTTTGTTATGACTAGCATGTGTGCTAGCTTTTCCTTTATTTCAATACCATGGTTCTAAGACTTGGATTTTTTTCTTTGGCCATGTGGGCCCGAAACCTTGTTATTTCAATTTTCTATGATTCTCTATGTTAGACACCGTGTTTTGACAAACCTTGGTTATCTATCCACATATATTTTGACCCAGTGGGGCCTATTTATTGACAATTGTCTATCTATGGATGAATTGTTTTACTCTTATATCGCTTTAAGGAGAAGCTATGAAAACCTTATTTTGTTAAGTTGTAGCGTTTAATAATTAACGATGGTATGTTTTATATAGCGAGAATGCCTCAGAAGAAACCGAGAAGAGAACCCGGAGGTCGAGGAAGACTGAGGAAGGGTAGAATCCCGAACAAGAACGAAGATAATCCCCAACCCGGCCTCCACCTCAACCCGATCGCGGGATCGAAGAACTATTCTTGAGGCAAAACCCTCCTGTTTTTAACGGAAGGGGCCGGAAGAAGCCGAACAATGGGTTAGGGCCATTGAGCAGTTTTCACTTTCTAAGGTGCAGCACGAGGAAAGGATGTCGTGTGTTACCTTCCGGCTCATCGGACCGGTGACTTACGGTGGGAGGCCGGAAGAAGACCTTCTGGTGAACAACTAGAAGAGTTCTCGTGGGAGGATTTCAAGAGAGAGCATGCTGAAAAATATATCCCCAAAAGTTATAGGGAAAAAAAGGGGAATTTTTCTGCTAAAACAAGAAAGATTATCCGTAGCGACTACGATCGCACTTCTGCGAGATGTCGAGATATCGCCAGATCTGGTAGACACCGACACGAAAATGTCGGAAAAGTTCGGTCGGTGAGAATGGAGATCGCATGTCTCTTGCCGGCCATGGAGACCTATCTTACATCAAGCTCTATACGAGCTTTGGATATTGAAGCGACTATGGCGAGAATAAGGCAGTGTCGTCTCGGGCACACGGAAATTCGGATAAGGGAAAAGGGCGGGAGCCCAACCGCGGGAATAACAACCATGAAACTATGGAGAAGCAAGTCACAAGCGTGGCGAAACCCGGTAGCGCGAGGACAAAGGCGGAAGAGAGCAGCTCATGCTCCACGGCAAGGGACCACGGGACGATCGAGGGCACCTCAATGCCCTAGATGCCATAGAGCACCTGGGGTGTGTGCACGGCAAGCGTGGTTAGGCTGTTACAAATGCGGGGTGAACGGGCATTACGCCAATAATTGCCCGATGTCACGTTCGGATGGAAGGCCGAACCAACCGGGCAATGCTCAGCCATTGAGGGCTATACAGCTTCAGCCCCAACCACCGCAGCAGTTCCAGCCCCAACCCCAGCAACTCCAGTGGCAAACACCCCAGCCTCAACAACAACAACTCCGGCGGCCGCGCGTGGCGGCCGCCACGACAACAAATCCGCAGCAGCGATGGCGGCCACCGCCACCACAACAAGCGAGGCGGCGGCCACCGCGCGCGCCGGCCGGCGGCAACAAGCCAGGCAGCAACCGCCAAATCAACAAGGACCAGCGCCCCGTCAGCCTCAGCCGGCTCAGGCCAGAGCCTACGCCCTGCACAGGAGGCAGAACGAACAGAACCAAGGAAACTTGGCAGGTATGGGAGTTCTTCTCAACCTACCTATTATAGTACTGTTCGATACGGGTGCTTCGCATTCCTTCATTGCAAAATCATGCGTAGAAATGCTGAACCTTAGGTCTGAAAGGTCAAGCCAGGATATGAGAATCTCATCGCCTATAGGAGGAATTATGACCGTTACACATTTCTGCTCGAACCTAGAGTTGACATTAGGATCACTTAAGGTTCTGGCTAACGAACTAAACATAATACCCATGGACGATGTAGACATAATCCTAGGAATGGACTGGTTAGCTAGGAATCATTCCACGATTCTCTGTAAGGAAAGGAAAATTTCGTTTCACTTTCCTGGACAAGAAGCTACGCATTTCCATGGGATCAGCATGGGAAGAAGAGTGCCAATAGTGTCAGCACTACAAGCTAGGAGGATGATGAACCAGAAGGGATGCCATGCATTCCTTGTTTATTTAAATGATGAAGATAAACCCGAAGCACGGGTAGAAGACATTGAAGTTGTCCGAGAATTTCCGGACGTGTTTCCCGAAAATCTGCCAGGACTACCTCCTAACAGACAACTAGAGTTTACCATCGACTTGGAGCCAGGATCAGCCCCAGTGTCGAAGGCACCCTATAGGATGGCCCCAAAGGAGCTAGAAGAGCTGAAAATCCAAATCCAAGAGCTTCTGGATCTGGGATTCATTAGACCGAGTGTTTCACCTTGGGGAGCACCTGTTTTGTTTGTTAAGAAGAAGGATGGTTCTTTGAGGATGTGCATCGACTATAGAGAACTAAATAAGATGACACTAAAGAACAAATACCCTTTACCCAGAATTGATGACCTGTTTGATCAATTGCGAGGAGCGGGTGTATTCTCGAAGATTGATCTTAAGTCAGGATACCACCAAGCTGAAGATCTGACTGAAGATGTACGAAGGCGCATTCGAACGAGATATGGCCACTATGAATTCATAGTTATGCCATTCGGATTGACCAATGCACCGGCCGTATTCATGGACCTCATGAGCAGTATTTCATCCATTTTGGATAAGTTTGTTTTGGTCTTCATAGATGATATCCTTATTTATTCAAAGAATGAAGAGGATCATAAGGAACATCTGCGAACGGTTTTGCAAACCTTGAGAAATGAAAGACTCTTTGCTAAGTTTAGCAAATGCGAGTTTTGGCTGAAGGAAGTTATGTTCCTTGGACACATTGTGTCCTGCTGAAGGTATAAAAGTAGATCCAGCCAAAGTAGAGGCCGTGCAGGAATGGAAATCACCTAAAACACAGCACGAAATTAGAAGCTTCCTAGGATTAGCTGGTTACTATAGGAGATTCATCGAAGGATTCTCCAAGATTGCAAGGCCAATAACCCAGCTACTCCGGAAAGGAATCAAGTTTAATTGGACTGATGAGTGCGAGACAAGTTTTCAAATACTCAAAGAAAATTGACGGTGCACAGTTCTAGCGGTCCCGAAGCGGACAAAGGATATGTGGTCTATACTGAGCGCATCTAAGGCCGGGTGGGTTGTGTTTTGATGCAAGAAGGAAAAGTGATAGCTTACGCATCTCGACAACTCGGACCCCACGGTGAACTACTGACCCACGATTTGGAATTAGCATTTGTAGTTCATGCCCTAAAATTTGGAACACCATCTCTATGGTGTGAGATGTGAGATCTTCACGGATCATAAAAGTTTGAAGTATTTCTTGAACAAAGAGATCTGAACATGAGACAAAGAAGATGGCTAGAATTAGTAAAGGATTACGGTTGTGGTATTAACTATCACCCGGGCAAGGCGAATGTGGTGGCGGCGCTTGAGTCGTGAAACCATACCAAGTTAGGATGTCTCTTTGTACAAGAGGAAAAACTCGTTGAAGAGTTTGGCGGGATGAAGATTGAACTAGTTGAACCACACGAAACAATTGTGGTGTGTCGCTACACTCACGCGACCTCGATCTAAGAAAGAGAATTGTCGAGAGACAAAGGATTGAGGAAAAGTTGGAAAAGATCCAGAAAGATTAAGGTGCGAAGGATTCAAGAATTTCCAAGGCGCGGATAACGCCTTATTGTTTGAAGGTAGGATATGCGTTCTGACGACGCGAGCTTGAGCGAGATCATGAGTGAGGCTCACGATCGCCCTACACCGCCCACCGGTGTAGTACTAAGATGTACGGGACACGAAGGAAAATTTTTGGTGGGAAGGCATGAAGCGAGACATAGCTTCCTTCGTAGAACAGCTGTCTTGTTTGCCAACAAGTGAAGGCTTTACACCAGCGACCCTACGGGAAGTTACAACCGTTGGAAATCCCGAATGGAGTGGGACGATATAACGATGGATTTCGTTACAAGCTTACCCAAATCGAGAAGAGGAACACAGCCGTATGGGTAATTGTGGATAGGCTTACCAAAGTGCTCACTTTTACCTATTCAAAGCACTTATGGATCGATAAGTTGGCCCGGTGTATGTTAAGGAAATTGTGCGACTACATGGAGTGCAAAATCGATTACCTCGATCGAGACTCCAAGTTCACATCCAGTTTTGGATTAGTTTGCGAGAGAAGGCGGGTGCAGATTAAACTTGATCTGACATTCCACCCACAAACCGACGGACAATCGGAGAGAGCGATCAAACGCTAGAAGATATGCTTAGAAGCGTAATTTTGGATCGAGGTGCAAGATGGGAAGATATTTTACCTCGATTGAATTTGCTTACAACAACGTTATCAGCGACGATCGGCATATTGTCTGAAGCCTTGTATGGCAAAAAGTGTAGATCACCACTTTATTGGGATGAAGTCGGTGAGAGAAAAGTCATAGGGCCTGATGCGGTGAGTGAAATGATCGAAATTGTTCGACAAATTAGGATGAGGATAAAAGAGGCTCAGGACAGACAGAAATCTTACGCTGATACGCGTAGATCTGAGCTACAGTTTGAGGATGGAGACAAAGTGTTTCTTAAGGTCTCTCCATCAAAAGGGATTGTCAGGTTTGGCCTGAAAGGAAAGCTTAGACCCCGTTACATAGGACCTTATGAGATCCTAGAAAGGATAGGTCCAGTAGCTTATAGGTTGGCTCTTCCGCCAAACCTAGGAAATGTCCATAATGTTTTTCACGTCTCACAATTACGAAAATCGTTCACGACCCAAAGCACGTGATTCATCAAGGCGGCGTGATCCTCGGGCGGACATGAGCTATAAGGAAGAACCCGCAGCCATACTTGACCACAAAGTTCGGCAACTACTGAACGAGTCGATTAGTTAGTAAAAGTCTTTGTGGAGACACCACAGACGAGAAGAAGCCCGTGGGAACTTGAAGAAACAATGAGGAAAAATACCCGACTTATTTTCTAAGGTATACAAATTTCGGGACGAAATTTTTCGTAAGGGGTGGAATGTAATATTCGAAAAGCGAATATCGATTACGGTGATTCGAAACCGTAATTAGGGTTTTTACAGTATATTATCTTTTGCGACATCGAATCTTGTGACTTCGATGCGATATCGTTACAACGAATTCCTTTTCATAATTCAATAAGGATTGCGAATTAAAGGATTGAAATATTACGAAATGATTCGTCGATATTCTTAAGCGTCAGCAGCGTGTCGAGCGTCGACTTTTCATAAAATTTACGGCGGTGAAGCTTGGAATTATTTTCCATCTTAATTCCTTTATTAAATGGAATATATTTATTTAGTAAGTATGAACTTCTGCGACCATTTTGAGATGAGTCGATTTTGAGCGTTTTGAGGCGTTTTGAGCGTTAACGTCTGAGGCGTTTTGAAAAATGAGTTTAATGCTCGGGAAATTATAATAATTAATTTCCTATTATTATTTTATATAATTACTGTATTAATGATTATTAAAATCGATAATTGAGTTATTAAACTCGATAATTTCAATTTGTAATTTCGAAAACCCTAATCTTTTAAATAAGGGTTTTATCACATGAAATGATACCATTAAATTATCCTATGGTATCTAAACTTTATAATATGATATATATGAATAATATTAAGCTTTAAATCAGATTTCCAGCCATAAAAATCGAAGGATTCAGTTTTTATAAAATTTAAATTCAAGCTTTCGAAATTAGGGTTTCTATTTCTCTAAATGTGTAATAATTATATCCTATGCTATTATTTAATATCTAAATCATATATTATGATATATATGTGTATATTTGGGACGAAAATTACATGAGTATCAATAATAGGTGTAATTTATACTTTAATCCTATTTTTTTTCAATTTTGGATCGGTAATATCAATTTATACATAAGTGATGTTTTAATTATTTTGTTGACATGTATTATATATCTATGACCTATTATATGATTAATACAATATATTAGGTGTAGAGATGAAATAAAATCAGCCCCTAAACCCCTCCTATGTGTCGCCCATTATTACCCCAACAAGCATGGGAGCCTTTTTAATTTGGACCAATGCATGGCTTAGCTTTTGCTCTAGCCTAATGATCATCTCTCACTCCCCAATGTGCTGCAGATTTTGTGCCAATTCTTGGCCAAAATCGAGAGAGAGAGAGAGATAGGTATAGGTGAGACCCTTCCCATTCACCCCACTCTCATTACACTCTATCATTAACATTTTGGAACACACAAACTCTCTCCTTCCTCACCCATTTTACGCCCAAACCGAGAGCTCCTCCTCTCCATTTCAAAATTTTGTTCTTCTTTTCTTCTCCATTTCTCCTCCAAGCTTGATACCATATCTTTGTTCTTGTCATCCTAGACATTCCAAGGTAAATCTGAGGCTATCTTCGATTTTTATCTTCCATTTTCCAAGAAATAATCGAGCATGTTCATTATGTTTTGTATGTGTGTTCGAGTTTTATATATATATGTACATGAATGTTTAAATGTTCTTAAGCATGAGATATGTGTTCATAATTATTCTTGAGGATTTTATTTTGAAAATATGTGAGAAGTATGTTTAGATGAACATAGGACATAGTATATGGAAAATATGAATGCATCTTGCTTATACTATTTTCGAAACTATAGGATATAGTTTTTACAATTTTCGAAAATAGTTAAAAAGAAATGATAATGGCGAGCATGTTCTAAGCATTTTATGATGAATATATGATCTATGTTATGATTTAAGACTATAGTATTGATTTAGAAAATTTTTGAAAACCCTAGGCTATTTTTCTTGAAAATGCCGTGAGCTATATATGTATGTACCTTGGTGTATAATTTTTATTTCAAGCATGTAATGACATATTAGTGCTTTAGAACCTTGATTATATGTTATATGATTTAATTAGAATTTTGAAAATCATATACTATAAATTTTAAAAATACCGTGAGCTTTATAAAAATATAGGTTGATGTATGATTTTATTTTTGAACATATAATGGTGTATTAATGCTTTAGTATATTGTTTATACATTGTGTGAAATTATTAGAATTTTGAAAATCATTTACCTAGTGGAATCAAATAAACCGAGAGCAATGAGCTCATATGGTGATGATTTAATTGGTTTTGATAAATATTATGATGTTATATTGCTATACTATAGTGTATAAACATAGTATATAATTGTTGGAATTTTGAAAATCAAATACCATTTTATTCAAAAAAGCGAGAGCTTGTAGCTCCATATGGTGATGATTCAAATGGTTTTGGTTGATATTATGATGTTACAATGTTATAATATAATGTTTATTGATATTGGAAATTATTTAGAATTTTAGAAATTGTTTACTATTTATTTGGTAATTATCCATAATTACAGTGTACAATATTGTTATATATTGAAATAAATAGTTATGATGAACTATGGATTATGAAAATATTATATACTGATGTTGGGATGTTATAATAGGTATATACCAATTTTGGGAATTTTTGGATGATTATTCCCTATTTATTGGAATTACCATGAATATTTATATATGTATATATATAAATAAATAGAAAACGATGTTATATGAATTTCATAAATTCATATTCTGGACCATAGTGTATAATAATACACTATATTGATTTAGAAAATTTTTCAAAGATCATTTAGTATTTTTAATCTAATTATCGAAATTATCGATAATTAATAAGGATTTTAAAATCCTTTTTAAAACAGTTTATTTATGAAAATTTACTAAATTAATATTCTGGACAGTTTTCAAATGTTACAAAATTTTATAAACATAGATTGCTATGTTTGAGACGAACGTTCATTTTGTAACGTTTTAAAAACCAAAATACGCTTTTTAATTATAAAAAGAATTATTAAAAATGCGAAAATAATTATAAGTCCTTGATTTACAAGATAAATCGGGAATAGGACTTCGTTTTCAAATCGATTAAATTCGATTTATAAAGCAAAATAGTGAAATTACTATTTAAAAGTCAAAATCATTGACTTTGTTGACCGGTGTTGACTTCGTTGACTTTTCAAAGTCAAACGTGCGATTAAACGGTTGTAAATCGTCGAGACGCGTAAGATATACTAATTGAGTATAATACCTCATTAGTAAGAAAGGATTTCATAAATGAAATCCATATATCGAAAAACGTGCTTATCGTTGAGCGTATCTCGAGAGCGAGAAAAGTCAATCGTATACGTATTAGAGACGTATTGAATTCACTAAGGAATTCAGTCTCACATCGATATGAAATATCAAAGTTATCTTAAGTTTTCGAAAGTCTCGATAGACTTGAGCGACGTACTAAAGCCTCGCTTTTTCGTAAAGGTGTGGACGCAAACGCAGCGACGGGATTTTGGACGAACGATCGAACCTAGGACCTTTACTACGAACCATAGTCCAGGTGGGCTTTTCCTTCTTATCTCAAAAATGGGCTTCTTGTTTTCAAAAATATGACCTTACTGTCATATCAAATAAATTTACTTACAGCACTTATACTACGATTGTTTATCAAATGTTTCTTGCATTACGCGAAAATATTTCGTTTTGTGTATGGATCTATCTGTTATGCCGGGTAGAAATTGTGGAGATAGTTGGAACTATTATATTAATTGTTGTGGTAGCATGACCTTTTTAATGTCGGGTCTGTCTTGGGATGACAAATGCACAGCTAGGATTGGCGTGAAGGTTGGAACTTCTGTTGTGTTAACATATCTTGCAGAGTATTTGTGTCTTTGTGCGGGATTACGGCGGTCACGGCGTCGTAGATGGGAGGCCTCACTCTCGGCGTTTATTTAATTATTTATTATTATGTATTGTGACTATGAGATACGGACCATACACACCAAGAAAATGCACGGCGAGGCTATGTTTCTGAACCGAAAATGATTTGGTAAGCCTGAGGCATTTTAACTAAAACCACTGTGACTTACTCGATATTGGCGTAATCAAATTCTATCAAAATATTTTCGGCATAAGTCCATTTGAGTGCAATTTCTTGTACTTAGCCTGCATGTTTGTTTTAAATGTGCGGGTTGAGCTCTGATGGTGATGATGGGGATGTGTTGAGGAGTCTAGTGTCCTTGGCGATTTACTTGAATGTTTGGGTTATACCTTGAATGCATATCGTCGTATATGTATTCACACACTTTCATTGCTATACTCGAACTCCTTTATTTATGTTTTATGTTATGAACTATCAGGCCCATCGGATCGGGCCGAGTTTTGGGGTCCGATGGCTAAACCTTTTCAAAAACATTATAACATCACCCTATATTACCTTTCAAGCATGTTAGTTTATTCTTATGCATTTTATTTTACCGTGTAATCCCTAAAATACTACTCCTAGTATTAGTCGCCTCGGTTCGGGTTGGTCGGGATTGGGGTCGTGACAATTATAAACATAATCTAAGCTTTAAACTTAACATGCATTAGCTATATTTTACAAACAAGAATACTAGAACAACATGCATTAACCAAGATCAACCTTTCAAATTTTTTTTTTTGTAAGAATAAGAGAAAGTCAAGCTTTGATCGGTCCTCACCTTTGTGTTGGTATGGATTCAAGGAACAAGTTTAAAGTGTCAAGCTTTGTGAAGGAGGAGAAGAAGATGAACTAAAATTTTTAAAATGGGAGAGGGGTGTTCTAGGTTCTTGCAGTTTTAGAGAGAGGAGGAGTGTTGAGTGTCGAGTGTTGAGTGAGTGTGTAATGAGAGAAGAAGACGAGTATCCCATTCTATGTACATCTCTCTCTCTCTCGCCATTACAAAGAAAAATAATAAAATATGTGGAAGCCTTTTTAGTGAGTGGGTTATGACTCACTTAGTGATCATAACCTAGTGTTAATAAATTTTACACTAACGATGGGCTTTAACCAAGCAAGCATGCCCAAAGAGAAGAGAGCCATCGGCTCTTATGGGATCCAAAGCAATGATTTTATTTTAATACATTAATACTATGTATTAATCAAGATACAAATAATAAATATAAAATACATATCATTTAATTAATTAAAACATAGCATATTACAAAAAGTGGCGTGAATATGCAAATAAACCTAAGTCACGCTCTTTCATTTCACAAGTGGTACAAAAGTCATTTTCGTACCATATATATATATATATCATAACATATGGTTTAGATAATAATTTATAACATAGGAAAATTAATGGTATCATTTCATGAGAAAACCCTAAAATTCAATTAGGTTTTCGAATTCTAAAGAATTGGTCATTATCGAGTTCTTCATGCTTTAGCATTGATTTTAATGCTTAATAATACTCTAATTATATAAAATAATCATAGAAAATTAAATACTATAATTTCACGATCATTAAACCCATTTTTCAAATCGCTCTAGATGTTAACGTCAAACGCCTCAAACGTTAATAATCGACTCATCTCAAAATGGTCGAATAAGATCGCACTTACTTTATAAATAATATTCCATTTATATTAGAATTTAATTCCAAGTCACCGCTTAGAAAATTTCATAAAATTTCAACTATCGATACGCAATGACGTTAAAATTATATGCCGAACTATTTATAACATTCTATTCCTTAATTCACAATTCTCGGTGAATATAAAAAGGAATTACATTTCGAGACTGAATCGAAATCAATATTCGATGTCTTTCAAAATTAATACCTGGCAAAACCCTAATTTACGGGTTTAAATATCATAAATAGGCTTTCGTTTCTTCGGAATATTACACGTCAATAACCCCTGATTTAAAATCAATTCACACAATCTCGTCAATTCACATTGCACTTCAATAACATAACATCAAGATAAACGAGAAATACATCAAGGTTTGACCAATACCACGGAGTTCAAGTGAATAAATCACAATCCTAACTTATTCGCATAGACAAAAACTTGATTCCAAGAGATCAAAATAAACAAATCACTAAGCATGCAAATAGATAAGATACGCACACAAAACCAAATAATCTCCCCACATTAAAATTGAGCATCGCCCCAATACCAAAACATTAATAACATAAATGGCCAATAGAATGAGACTTCGAAAGTAGATGACGAAACAGGTGGAGTGTGAGCGTGCGGCAGTAACCGGAGTATCACAGCCACCTCACCACGACGACGCCCCAAATCTGAACAAAACTAACACGTAGATACAGATAGATCAAAGAGAACAACAAAGCAAACAAAAGAGAACGAAGAAAAGAACAAAAATCGTGGGTAAACCCCACGTAGTATTTCGCTTACGTCGTGAGCACGACGTAATCCAATCGAGATGATAAGATCGATGAGCATGGAATTTCTACTCCTTTCGACCATCCCTTGATCAAAGTAAGGTCTCACCCGCTGTCCATTCACAGTAAATGATCCGTTGGTGTTGGGATCGCGAAGTAAGACCGCTCCGTAAGGAAACATCTTTTCAATTAAGAAAGGACCACTCCACCTGGAGTTGAGCTTCTCGAGAAAAGGTTTCAAGCGAGACTGAAGAAACAAAACCTTCATTTCCAGCTTTAAATCCTTATGAACTATTCACCGATCGTGAATTTCTTTCACTTTATCCTTGTCAACACGTGCATTCCCATCCTGCAACAACACATTCTCGGCCAAGGGATCAATAGTATCTATGGAAGCATGATCATCAATTAAATTAACAGATGGAAAAATCACACTATCACGTACAGAGATAGACACAGATTTACCAAGTATAGTCATTGTCAATGTTCCATTCTTAACATCTATTATAGTGTTGGTTGTGGCCATGAATGGCCTCCGCAATAACAGTATGTGTTCCTCTCCATCTTCCTTAACCTCACCAATATCCAAAACAACGAAGTCAACAGGTACAATCAACCCACCCATATTTACTAATATATCCTCGATAATACCCTTGGGATATCTCATGGACCTATCTGAGTGGGTTTAAGTTCACCTAATCCTAATCGTTTGAATATTGAATAAGGCATAAGATTAATCCCGGCCCCCAAATCAAGCATGCCTGTAGCTTTCTTCCCATTTCCCAAAGCAATCATAATAATAAAACTACCGATCCCGTGAGTTTGGGAGGCAACTGCTCCGGATACCATGACTTTCTAATGCTCCCCAAACATTCTCTTTTTTGAGACGAGCTCCTTGAAAAACTTAACGTAAGACGGCATATTTCGATCACGCCTAACAGGCAAATTAATATTCACCTTGGACAGAGTTTGTAGAACTTATCAATCGCCGGTCTCGCTCTCGCTCTTCAACCGATGTGGGAAGGGTATCGTGGAATGTAGGATTTGTTGCCTTATGCGACCGACATCGGTCTCTTTCTTCTTTTCACCTCCCGTGATCGCAGCTGCTTGATTGATGACTCTCCCACTTCATTTGCAACAATTTGGTCACCCTATAACAATGATCGTATGGGCTCCGACGAGGTCGGTTTGAAGTTTCCCATCGCCTCCTTGCCGCAATAGCTCGTTCAACGTGCTAGCAAGCTGTCCCATTTGTGTCTCTAAACGCTTGTTGGTGGAGTCATGAGCATCCATTCTTTGGGCGAAAGCATCCATTCTTTGGGTGATCATATCCTCCCAAGCTGGTCTCTGAGGTGGCAGGAGGTGCTCACGATACTTGCCGCCGCTGGAACCGCCGTGGATAGTGACTCTCGCCGCTGTGGAGGTCTTTGGTATGGCGCATTCTGGTGTGAACTCTATCCTTGATTTTGATTCCTCCATCCCACGTTAACTTGTTGCTGATTAGGCTCGAACTGCCGTCTAGGTTGAAATCCTTGCATATCATATGCTTCAGCTTCGCCTTCGAAGTTATGCTATCCTACCCTAGGGCACGTATCAACATTGTGCCCAAGTTCATTGCAGATTCCATAAGGTTCCATGGATTCCTTGTGCTGTGCTGGTGGATCAGGTTTCTTCATCTTAAGCTCTTGTACTTCCCTCATTAATTCAGCCACTTGTTTATTCATGTCGTAAGAAGGATTCACAAGATATGCCTCGCTCTTCCACCGATCGACTTCACTGTGAAGTAGCAAGATTAGCTTTAAAATGTCCACGATATCTCCGCCGCTCGAGAACCAATATCTCCACTTGCAGCATTGTCCACCATGTACTGAAAACTCTGAGTCAATCCGTCATAAAAGATTTGATAGAGAATTTCATCCGCAAGGCATGGTGAGGGCACTGCAATAAGTCCCCGAACCGCTTCCAAGCTTCATGGAATGGCTCGTCGACGCCTCGATTAAAGGTCATGATCTATGACCTCAACTCCGACTCTTTTATTAGGTAGTATTTCGTCATGAATTTATCTACACGCATTCCAACTCGCAGAGAGTTGGCGGAAGTACCGTGAACCACGACTTTGCCCTATCCTTTGGGGTGTACGGAAATAAGCGATCTTGGTGATCTTCATTTAGTCCTCCCAACGGAAGGATCGCAATACCAAACAAAATTCCCTTATGAATCCCAAGGCATCCTCACTAGCAAGCCCATGGAAAGTAGGCACGAACGAGAAATGATTCGGCTTAAGCTCATAGTCTCGGGCTGCCGGTCCAAGAACAATTGCGTAAGTAGCTGCCCCAATCACCGGTCTGTAGAAATGTGACGACCCGACTTCCCAAGGAAGTACGGATCATATGGATCGTCACCGGTATGATAAAGCAGCGGATATAAACATAACTAATCAATGCAATTAACCATTTAACTACTCAATAACGCATAGACTAAAAAGGGATAAGCTATTCAATACCAACTCAAGTCACAGAAGGACTCGTCAAAAGGTTCAAGGTTCAAATATAACCCAATCAGGGCACAATTCAAGGAACGAGGTACGACCTCAAGTTCAATAAGGTATGAAAGCAGTTATAATCAAGACATCAAAATAATATCAGAGTTAGGCAACAATAAATGTGTGGACATGCATATGACGAGACATGCCCAATGTTCTAGAAACCTTTCTAATAAAGCATCAAAATAACTGCCACTCTGCACCACCTCGCACCCATCATCAATCCTTGCTCAACCTGCACATCAAAAACGAATATGCAGGGCTAAGTACAAAAGTACCCATTGGACTCATTGCCGAAAACATTTTCTTTGTTAAAGTTATTGAACTTCCCACAATAGCACATGAGGATTTTAGTTAAAAGACTCATGCCTATCAAACATTTTATCATTTTCCAAAAGCGTCAGGCCTGACTATTTTATACACGTTGTTCCATATATGATCATTCATTCATTCGCACACTATGGAGGTGGCCACCTACACATAGTCGCCGTGACCGGTCGAGGTAGCTAACCTTAACACACAAACGCACGTGTACACAATCCGAAAGTTAGTCCTTAACTAAGTCTGATCCGATCGTTACTATTTTTAACGCCAGGACCAACACATTCACATACCATATCGATATATCAATCTCATATAGATAACAACAAAACATAAACATTTGGCGGTCAATAACATTTCATGTGATAATATTTCATAAAGCTTTGTAAATCATGCTTTGAGTTATGCATAACATTTTGTTTCAAGAAAGCCCACCGCTAATCCAAAGCTAGTAGTTCTAAACGAAAGCGGTGTGATTCTCCTTCCTTGCCGACTACGTACGCCAAACCCTTCATAATAAAATAGTCGTTTTAGATTCTTTCTATCGATCAAGGTCGCTTATAAATTACGACTTAAAGTTCCCAATTAGGTTTCTTTATGATTTCATGTGATTGTTTTAAGATAATTTCTATTATCTTACATTCCCAATTCCCAAACTATATTACTTCATCGCTCATAGTGAACTTCAACTCATGAATCACATACTCCGAGTCTATCCTCGACTCTTAACCTTAGTGTTATTCTAAACGTTATTACGTTATAGATTGTCAGTAATCAAATTATGATTGGTAATTAGATATTCTCAAGCCACTAACTAGACTTAACAATTGTAGTTACGCCCCTAGTAAGTTATGTCGACGACTTGTCATATTAGCACGACAAATAAAAGAAGAGTCTCGACTTATGATTCAAGTGAGCACATGCTATCATGTAAGTAAGTACTAGGAATAGATAACTTCTTCTGGAATATTAACTCGCTTTGAGACGAAGGATCGACATCCCACGCTCAATCTTTGCTTACACATTACGACATTGTTCGCTTTCTTAACTCGTTGGAGATTATATAAGTTGTACAATCGTTATCCGTTATCGAGTTGCCTTAACACTCAATCTAACGTCAGACAGTTGTCGTTGTCGAGTATTAACATTGTAGAAGGCTTTTGGTTTTTCTAACTTAGAACTCACGCTCGAGTATCCTTTATTAATAGAAAACCCTAATTTCACTACAAGAATTTTGGTTATAGACCACGGGGAATCCCCATTGTCTATTACAAAAACCCGTTGTCTATCAAGGTATAGTCTATTAGAGCAGGCTATAGACAACGGGGAAATCCCCGTGGTCTATCATAATATAGACAACGGGACAATCCCCGTGGTCTATCACGTTATATACCACGGGGGCTTTGTAATATACAATGGGTATTCCCCGTTGTCTATAGCATCATAGACAACGTGGGTTTACCCGTTGTCTATGTTGTTATAGACAACGGTGTTCTAGCTTTATACAATGATTAAACCCCGTTGTCTATTGTGTTTTAGACCACGCCGACATCCCCATTGTCTATTGATCAGTCAACGAAATAAATTTATTTATTTATTTATTTATTATATAATTCAAAATACATGTTTCTTCCATTAAAAACAATAATACAAAATAGATATAAAATATATAGCGTCTCATAAATAGAGAAATCAAGGTACAATACATAAACATTATATACCGGGAAAATCCCCAATCAACAATTGTAGCACAACAAGTATTGTCTACCTAGCTAATTAAATTAGTCCACAAAACATCAATTTCACCATCTTGAACCTTTCATTTCACCATCTTTGCTCAACATCTTGAGGTGCAAAGGTGCATACCACGCACACCTTTTAATTCTTGAGGTGCAAGGTTGTGACCTGACGGCTTTTGCAGATCAGGCACATATATCAGAGGCCCAAGAGTTGATCGAATGAAACTGAAAGCCCCTCACTATATTTTCAGTGTAACCAATAGAACTTCCAGCACGAGTTGGAGATGACATTACATGCGAGCTGTTTCCTGGAGCAAATAAGATGATGCTTGTCATGTTTGAAGATGAGAGATAGAAAGAAATAATGTGCATAGTCTCTCCACTACCTGAAGCTGAAAGGTATATTAGGAGTATTCCATCAGAAGGAAGCTCCTCGCAAACTGTCCCTAAAACCTAACAAATATGTACTGTCACACTCTAAAGAGAAATTTTGGCACATCCAAATGGATAGCTACAAATGGAGATTTGATTTTAGAACTCTATGATAAAGAAACTTTTTGCTCACAATAAAGAAAGCGCAGGAGCAGATGAACTTAAACAAACCTCAAAGTGTTGATAAGCTATTGATAACATAATTAAGCATCAATAATTGCAAATGTGCTTAAACAATCCAAAGTTTTGATAAAGGCAAAATAACATAATTAGCTTCACTACTCAGAGGGGCCAGCAATAGGCAGCAAATGAAACAGAAATGATTTACTGGTAAATTAGGTTCACAACTCACCATTGGCATTATTGCACAAAAGAGTTATTAACAATGTAAAGCAATACCATAAGAATTTACAAATATCCAATGCCCTGTACAGCTCATTCACTGATACCCAAAGGTATATAGTCAAAGTTAATGTTCCAATATAATTTGCTATTGTAGATAAGGCCCAACCTGATGCATTTTTGTGGTGGCATAGAAAAGGAAAGACTAAGGAGAGCCTCTTGATGGTGAATACTCACCGCCATGAAATGGATCACTGATGGGTGAAATAGGATGGCTTTCCTTGCGTTTGGCAAAGTTGGATCTGTAATATCCTTATTGACACGACTAGGCCCTGAAGCCCCATTTTGACTGGCACCAGATCCAGGCCCAATGGAGGGAGCCAAGCTTGCCTGATAAAATGAGCCACTGGGTTCCCACTCTAAATTTTGTAGCATCCTAAAAGTGACAAGCGTGAGTTCTGAAAATTTGACCTGACGAACAGCAAAGAGCAACATATGATAGCTGTAGTTTCTAAAATTTGGGACTTAATATCATTATACAAGCATGGGAATAATAAGTAACAAACTTTGAAACTAAACCACTTATATATATTTTACTACCGGGTAGTTAGATAAAAAATAATACATACCTCATTAGGATGGTAACTGCACAACAACGCATCCCTTAGCCTTAGTTTTCTCTTCACATCCGTAACATGTAGGAGACAATTTGGGTGAAGGTCCAATACAACACTGTATCTCAAAGGCCTGAGATTCATAAAAGTTGTGTCAGCTTTCAGGAATTTAACTATCTCCTGAATGACGAGCTTCCATTCTTTAAAGTCAGTCTCCTGGAAACAAGACCATCATATAGTTGATTCGACGATCTACAGTCAAACTATGGTAAAAGTACACCACTGACATTGATACAATGTGCCAAAGATATTCTGTCATCATATAACATCCAACGAATATTTCATGGATGTGAAGCTATGCTTTTAACTTTTAAGAACATGGTATCCTTCCTGGTAGGCACTCGTTATATAACAGTCAACAACATGAAATGGACTTTGATAGTGATTATAGCTAACAATCAATAGACATTACATGTGAGAAGGGACCACAAGAATGATTAAAGTAAACTTGATTCACTCGTTACTTCTTAAGTTACAAAACTGATCCCAATATGGGGTTATTAGAAGCAAAAGTCAGGTTTAAATTTAGCTGTCGACTTCAGAAATCAAAAGATAGACACCAAATATGATAATGCCTATTCCTTATAGGCTTATTGAAATGAAAAGGAACTCTTAATATTTGCAAGTTGATTCATCGTATATGAAAGCAAGCATGGTAGGTAATTTGCTATAAGAGTGAAGAAAGCAATGTGGCATTTGACGAATGTCTAGAGAATAAGAAATACAGGCAAAAATGATATATTGTTTATCCTATTTCAACTGTACCAAATCAAACGAAAATACTTGAAAACTAATCCAACCAAATAGATTATCAACTTCTTGCTGTACCAAATCAAACGAAAATACTTGAAAACGAAGATGTTGCGATACCTTATTCGATTTAGCTTCGATTTTAGAATTGGGACAAGGCAAGGCAGAGCCGCAGAGGAGTTCTTCCAACTGAAATGCTTACCACCAAGACCGCAGACGACGATGGAGACGGAGGCGGAGACGGAGGAGGAGACGGAGGCGTGACCGGGTCGCGGAGGCAGAGAGGGACCGAGGGAGGGAGTCGACTCAGTCGAGGAGGCAGAGGCCGAGAGGAGGGAGGGCTGGGTCTGGAGTCTCGACTCAAGGCGTCTGGCCGCCCGGGCGATCGGGAGGCGGGGATGGGAGATGGAGTCAGTCAGACCGAGGGAGGGAGAGGGAGGGAGTGAACTCAAGCGAGGAGAGGTGCCATTCTTTGTGTCTTTGCCGGTGAGGGGAAGGAAGGAAGGCTGGAAAACAAAAGCCCTAAAATTGAAATTTAATTTCGTAATGAAGTGAGGCGATAGACCACGAGGTTAATGACCCGTGGTATTTAATCAACACGGAGAGAAGACAACGTGGGCTAAAGCCCGCTGTCTATGAAATTTTATGCTAATAGACCACGCGAATGAACCCCGTGGTCTATAATATGAAAACTACACTAATGATCACGCGGAATAAACCCCGCCGCCTATAACCGTATGAAAATGGTTATAGACCACGCTTTCACCTTGCACGTGGTTCATCACAACATAGACAACTTTAATATTAATATACGTGGTCTATTACATGTTGTCTATAAGCTAAATTCTCAGAAGGTTTGTGTCTAACTTCGATTCTCATTAATTCCTTCTTAAGTTATCGAAATTGGTCGATTTCTTTTGGATTCTCGTACATATAGTATTATGTTGTTTACGTTTGGGGTTTTGGTTTGTCGGTACAACATAAACATAAACCATTCAACACCATACAACACCATACACAACATAAACTATACTAAAGCATTAGAAAACCCTAATTTCTAACATAATGCAAAACTATTGTGTATGTGTGTATAAGTGTTCCATTCATTCATCACAATCACAACCATTCATTCCAAGCTTATAGTTAACTATCATAGCATCATTTAACATTAGAATTAAACTCATACTTAACCATTTTGCTATGTTTTCGATAATTAACAATAATTAGTATATGTATCCAATAAATTCAAATAAAATCATATTATATTCCTATCATACTATAGAATTAAATTTCCAATTCAATATCATCATATAAAATTTCAAACCATAGGTTAAAATTTACCAAGTTTTCGGCATTATTGATTTAATGAGCATTGGTGTTCAATAAATTCCACAAAAATCATATCATGCTTATATCATATACTAAACATGAAATATCATCTCATACCATACATTAAAATTATAACACATGCTTTTCACTACCTAATCATTTTCGGTAATTATGAAAATGTAAGTATATATATTCAATAAATTTCATTCTTTCACACTATGTTTATATATGAAATAAACATGTAATATTAACATTAAACATCAACTAATATTTATAATATGAACCAAATGCTTGGAATTCTTTTTGTCCTCACACATATTTTACATATGTGTTCAATAATTCCCAACAATGCACATTAGGTTCATATTATTTCTAAACATAACATATCCTATCATTTTCAACAAGTGATAATCAAATAAATCCTTTTCGGTCCTAACACCAACAGGATTCCACCCTCGTCATTGCCCGCCCAGACCATCGCCGCTGATCATGCCTTACCCACACCCACCTCTACTTGCCGGCTCTCCCTCAGTCCAGCCGCCGTCACCCCCGCATGCACCTTTGTACCATGATTCTGTGGAAATTGAGGATCCACATGGCCTAGCTATAGGCACCGTGAGATGAGCCTGTGCCCGTCTGGCTGCTGCTCTGTTCTCAGCCACTGCTTTTGAGGAGGTCATGGCCGAGATACGTCGAGACCTGGCTACTATGGAAGAAGCTGGGGTTGTCAAAATTCGAGAGCCCGTGGCTCTCGCACTCGATGGTGAGGACGAGGACCCTGAGGAAGATCCAGAGGAAGACCCTGAGGAAGACCTGTCAGCTGATGATGAGATAGAGGGAGAAGATAGTTCCCATACTTTTTATCCTGACTCCGACATATGGAGCCCTGTCTACACCCCGGGCGATCATGGATCTAGTTCTTATGACTAGATAGTATTTTTGTCTATATACCCTTGTATATCTTTTGATGCATGCGGAAACTATGAATCGTTCTGACATGAACCCTTATTCTGATGTCCACGGTAGCGTTTAGATTTTTGTACGCACTGTGACTAGGTATACAGAGTGATGTTGATATTTGTTTTTGGGCATCATACTCTATACCTGGTCTTTTG
This sequence comes from Salvia rosmarinus, assembly GCA_036937905.1. Taxonomy (NCBI): domain Eukaryota; kingdom Viridiplantae; phylum Streptophyta; class Magnoliopsida; order Lamiales; family Lamiaceae; genus Salvia; species Salvia rosmarinus. The sequence goes on from JAODLM010000569.1 coordinate 165,723, forward strand.
TAGATCTTAAAAACGCTGATGAAAGTCCTCGTATAGGCATTTGATGTGATATGATGATAGCTCCCCGAGAGCCTTTTGTTTTAATATTGTGATATGTGATGTTCGATGATGTGCTAGATTTATGCTCATAATTGTATATACATACCGTACTGATATATACATTGATCCTGATGGATAATATAAGAAGATATTTAATTGCATATATTTATGAAGGATAGGATGCCGCCGAGAAGAAGGAATCGTGAGGTAACACCTGAGAGAGATGACACCCCTCCTCCACCACCACCACTGGCAAGACGGATTGAGGAACTATTCCTCAGACAGAATCCGCCAACTTTCAACGGGACTGGGAATCCCGTGGATGCTGAACTTTGGATTGGGGCAATGGAGTGAATCTTCAATTTCTTCCATTGTACCTCGTAAGAATGCTTGTCATGCGTGGCCTTCCAAATGACCGGTGCCGCTGACTTCTGGTGGGAGGCAAAGAGAAAGACCCTATCTAAAGAAGAACTTGAAGAAGATACTTGGGAAGACTTCAAGGAGGAAGTGTATGAGAAATACATTCCTAAGAGTTACAGGAAGAGGAAAGAACATGAGTTCTACAATCTACGCCAGGGAAAGAAGACGGTCACAGACTACGACCGTGCATTCTACAAGATGTCACGGTTGTAAGCAAAAGTAATTTTAACCCTCTCCCGAGGATCTATCTTGGATGTTTAATTCACCATACATTGATTATATCCCTAGCATGCACCTATATAATTAATTGCAACACTTAGGAGTTTTCTCGTGTTCACCTGCGAATCTGTCGGGGATGAATAGATCAAGACTCGTGCTTTGATCTTCTGGATTGTATCCCATTTGCCTAAACTCCAATGCCGAGTGAGGACAATCTATGGAGAGTGCTTTAGAAATTCGCCTTCTTCCTTCTTACAAAGTTTTCGAAAATCACTCTATTTTTGGAATAGAATTCTCAAAAATATGCTTAAGGATTAACCTTGATTTTCTCTCTCACCTTATATTTATAATGCAACCCTAAACCCTATCTAGATAGGATTTATGCATATCTAATAAATATAATCATATCACTTAAGATAGAGAGGATCAAGCAGAGTCCCAGATGGACTCTATAAGGAGGGGGGGCAAAAATCACTAAGCTCCAAGTCTGGATGGGCCAGCCCAGAGATTAAATGCAAGGAATAAAGATGGGCCTCAAATAAATTAATTATCTTATATTCAGCCCAGAACATAAATTAATTTATAAACATTTATTCATGCCACAAGAGAAGAAATGCTGACTTACCCCTTTATTACCGAAGGTGAGTCGGGCTTGCACTTAGACTTTACAAATCCCCGTATTTAAGATATCGTACGTCCATTAATTATTTAAAGCGTTCTGACTGCTTAAAATAATTAATATCTTTAATTCCTTAAGTAGTACCACTCAACTTTATTATTGTACTTGAGATAACTCAACCTGCAGGTTTAGTACAATAAACCTTTGAACTCCTTAAGGGACGCCATCATCCTAAACGGATACGGTGACTCGATTATGTGTAACTAGCACGACATGCAAGATTGCCACTACCCAAGATGCAGAGAATCTTGGATTATCTCATGTAACCCTCACCTATAGCAAGTCAAAGTCATGGTCAGCAACTCATACTCACCTAATACCTTATCAAGATTTAGATCAACGTAAGTCTCCGAGATCTAGGTTCTTCATGACGGTCAGATAGATGAACTCATCTCAATGTGATCCATCAATACGTCAGAGACGTACCAGTATAGACAAGAAACCAAGTCAAGTCACTTCTTATCTACACCGCAGCCTATACCGACAACTCGTCCTCAAGTTATCTCAGCTGTGATACTTTTTATATCTCATTAAGCTTGACCAATCATACAGACTTCTGTGATCTACAACACATTGTATGATCTAACTTATATATGAGATAAAGGGACATACATATGCAATCAAGTAAACAATTCAGATAGAGATTGTAATAATGGTAACAGAAACATTGTATACAAGCTCAACCAAACTTCTTTCAAGATACAACCAACAATCTCCCACTTATACTAAAGCAAAACTTTTAGTATACAATGTGTCTCTACTAGCTATTACAAACAACACCATCACTTTACTTCTCCCACTTATACAAAAGTTTCATTTCTAAGTTGGTACCATCTTGCAATCCAAGTCCTCGAATATGCTCTTTGTAGACTTTTTATGCGCAGTTCTTCGTGAATGGATCACCAAAGTTATCCGCAGCATCAATCTTCTCAATCAGACATCCCATCGCCTAACGATTTTCGTATGACATGGTACTTTCTCTCCATGTGTTTCGTTGCCTTGTGGGTGCGTGGTTCCTTCGAGTTTGCACATCGCACCGAAAGTTATCACAAGAAACTATGATACTCTTGGGCAAACCAGTACGACATCTAGATCCATGAGGTAGTTCTTGAACCATACACCTCTTTAGCGACCTCCAAGCGGCTACATATTCGGCTTCCATGGTGGAGTCCGCAATGCATCGCCGCTTGCACTCCGCCAGATACGGCTCCTCCTCCCAAGGTAAACACATAGCCCGAGGTAGACTTCTTCTCATTACGGTCACTTGAACCGAGTCCGAATAACCCAAAGGCATTAGACTATCTCAGATGGTAAACCAAAGATATAATCTCGAGTCCTTTTCGTGTACTGAGTATATGCTTTACCGCAATTCAATGAGCTTGTCCGTGGTTAGATCGATATTCAGCTACTATGCCTAATGCATAGCGATATCGGTCTCGTGACATAGCATTGTGTACATGAGACTTCCTACGGCGAAGCGTATGAACTTGTCTCATTTCCTCTATCTCCTTTGCGGGTCATAGGTGATCGCCTTAGATAAAGGAACGCCATGTTTGAAAGGTAGCAATCCTTTCTTGGCGGTCCGCATACTAAAACGAGTAATTACAAGATCAATGTAAGACGCCGAGATAAGCTCAACATTTTCTCTCTTGCGATCTCGGTAAACCTTGATCCCAAGAATGCACGCATCTCCTAAGTCTTTCATTTGAAACCGATCGGATAACCAACTCTTTACGCCCGATAACAACTTCACATTGTTTCCAAGTAGATGGATGTCATCTACGAAGTGCAAGAAATACCACATCACCGCTGACATCTAAACGATACACACAACTTTCGCTAGGCAATTGGGTAAATCCATAGGACTTTACCACCTCGTCAAAGCGTAAGTTCGAGTGATCGTGAAGCTTGCTTAAGTCCATAAATGGACTTCTTAAGCTTCCAAACTAGATGCTCTTCACCTTCACCACATAACCTTCGGGTTGTTGCATATAGATGTCTCTACCTTCTTCAAGGTAACCGCTTAGAAAAGCGGTTTTCACATCCATTTGCCAAACCTCGCGTTTATGGCTCATGGCCGTAAGAATTCGATGGACTTGAGCATTGCACAGCGAAAAGGTCTCATCGAAATCGATGCCTCAATCTGAGTGTACCTTTTCGCCACAAGCCCGGCTTTAAAGTCGAAGCTCTCGGTGAATCTCTTTTCCTCAGATACCCACTGCTACCTATGGCTTCTTTGCCATCCGGTAGAGGTGTCTTTTCGTATATCCAAAGTGTTATGGACTTAATTTCTAAGTCCATAGCGGTGTCCATGATCTTGCATCAATGTCTTGATCGCCGCTATATGTCCATGGGTCGATTATTGCCCGCTCGCTTCCGGACTAAATCCAAAGATTCACCCACGACCATAAATCGCCGGTTGACGAACAACCATCCCACTACGACGAGGCGCCATCGGTACAATGGCAACGGGTGCAATAACTGTGGTTCTCTATCTTGCACAACTTGTTGGATAGGAGCCACTTGCACGGACGGTATCTCTAGTGGAACTCGACCCACTTCAATCTTCAAGTATCCGTGTCGATCCTCCCACTAGACACCACATCTCGCACTTTCGCTTAATCGGTGGTGGAATACGATCATCTTCTAATTCTCAAGAATGATTTCAACTTGGATTTATGGTTTTCATATAATCCTCTTCTAAGAATCGGGCATTAGTGCTAATCATGACCTTCTCGATCCTTAGGACTATAGAATAAACCATCTTTCGTCCTCTAGATAGCCAATAAACAGCCCTTGCGCCGGATCTAGCCTCCAACTTGTCGCCTTCTTGTTAAGCACATGTGCCGGATCGCCCCATATCCTTATGTGGTTTAAACCAGCTTGCGCCCAAACCACGCGGGTCTTTTCGATCGACCGATGGTACTAGATTTAGCAAGTATGCCGCCGCTTCTAAGGCATACCCCGTAACGAAATAGGCAATGTTGCATAACTCATCATCGATCTAACCATTTCTAAAAGAGTCCTATTTCTTCGCCCGACACACCATTTTGTTGTGGTGTGCCTGTGTAGTGAGTCGAGGTAATCCAACACCGCACCAAGTAGTCCATAAACTCACATCGAGGTATTCGCCACCGCGATCGACCGCATTGACTTGATACTTTTACCAAGCTTCGCTCCACTTCCGCCTTAAACTCTTTGAATTTCAAAGCATTCGTGCTTATGTGAAGCGGTATATGTATCCGCACTGAGTAATCGCCAATGAAAGTGACAAAATACTGCATACCTCCACGAGCTTGTGTTGACATAGACCACATAGGTCGAATGGACTAGCTCCAACACTTATTTGGCTCTATAACCCTTCGCTTGAAGGGTCCGGGTCGATATCTTTCCTTCTATACAGGATTCGCAGATCGAGAACAGAGTAACTGTGAGATCACCCAACGCTCCATTCTTAGCCAGTCTTTGGATCCTATTTAGATTGATGTGACCTAATCTAAGATGCCAGAGAAACGTGGTGTCATCTTGCGAAGAACACTTTCTCTTTTTAAGGTTTGAAGAGGATACAACATAGTTATAGGTATTATGTTTGGCAGAAATAGTATAAAGCGAATTATATAAAGTGCCACCACAAATAACTTCTTCATTTCTTATGATAGAAACACCACTAACAAAAATAACTGAATATCCATGAATAAATAGTTTGGAAACGGAATAAGGTTCACCGAAACTCCGCACATATAAAACGCCTTTCAAAACTAAACTCGCCCTATCAAAACATAAAGTAACATCTCCTACTGCAACGGCCTCGACTTTCGCCGCGTTGCCCATGGAGATCGTTATCTCGCCATCACACAACTCCCTTGTCCGCATGAACCCCTGCAAGGTGTAACAAACATGATCAGTCGCACCCGTGTCTACTACCCAAGAATGGGTAGAACAAGTCGCTAAACATGTTTAGTCACATTAAAGCAAATGGCGACTGAGCCTTGAGCATAGGGCACTGGCCTTACAATGCCCAGTCATTCCAAGACTCAAGCACCGCCGCCTCTCCTTTGGCTTCTTCTGCCTCCGGTGGCGCATGCATGTTCTTGCTCCCACTACTCCCACTACTCCCACTAGTTCCCTTGCTTCACCATCTTTGGTGCCCTTTTCTTTTCCATTTTTCAACGGAAAATTTGGGCCCTAGATTTGCTAGTAAGAGCATGTGCCCTTTACCCATGACTCCTTCCGCGGCCACGAGATCATTAAGAAACCGACTAAGTGTATACTCGGTCTTGCTTATGATCGCTCTCACGAAAATTCTCAAAAGACTGGGCAAAGGTGTTGAGGATGATATCAACCTTGGCCGTAGCGTCAATACCTCCTCCCAACCGATCAAGACTATCCATGAGATGAGTCATGTGGGAGACATGTTCATGGACCGAACTTCCTTCTTCCATCTTACACGCCAAGATTTCTCTCATTGTGTGGAAGTCGATCGCTGATCCGATCGCCCAAATTTACTCTCAAGACTTGACCATATTTTAATCGGTCTACCATCGATCGATGTCAGAATGCAAGCCTTTGGACATCGAGTCATCATATAGCACTTGGCCATATTGTTCGACTTATGCCAAAGTCCGCTTGACTCGCTCATTAGTCGATCGTCGATAAGCGGCATCGGGTTTGGGAGTAGTGAGAACAAACATGTGTTCTTCGTTGATAAGAACATATTCCATGTTTCGCTTCCACTGATAAAATTTGGACCGGATAAAGGATTTTGTGCAGCATGTTGATAATCGATTGTAAGAGACATATCCGGAAAGTAATGTAAACACATAAGCATACGATCGCACATAATTTGTAACAATAATATTGTAACCTTTTGATAAAACAATATTAATTGAAACCTCCAATCGCCCAAGGAATCCCACATGCAAGCCACGCGTGGACGCTACATATGAACCCCTCGACTGCACTAAAATAAATCTTTTAGTCGCTTAATTTCAATCCATATCAACTTATCCTTATGACAAATGAAATTAATGATTGGACCTTACTGACCACATCACTATCGCGAAGGGACTTCATGGAAGTTGTACTGAGGTGATGTCTAGCAATGACCACAATTTTAATAGCAAAAATGAATTCTTAGAATTGGCATACTCACTAGACCATACCGCTTGTAATCCAAATTCCTTTGTTATCTCATTTTAAATCTATCTCTAGAGAACTTATGAAAAATCGCATATGCAAGCCACGTGTGATCGCTACACATGAAACTCCCACTTCAATAGATTAAAAATGTTTTATTTAGAAATCTCATCTAACAAACTTATGACAAACAGCAAGCAAGCCACGCGCGTGTGGATCGTTTACTCACAAAGGCGATCACTTTGTTTAGAGATCAAAAGTGGAGGTCTTGACATTTTAATTTAAAAATTAAAATGTCGGGTTACTTGCTTAGTCTTTTGTTTCAAAAGGTTTGTCTATGCAGATCACGTAATCCCGGCATGCTTTTCTATAGAACTCAACATGTAAAACATGCTCGCAGAATTCTAAAATATGCTTGAAAAAACGCGATAAACCTAGCATGCTTACTATGCGCATCCAATCACGAAACATGTAATATGTTTGTCTACATAATTTAAACATACATAGCATGCTATCGCATAATTTAAACATCCACTACATGCTTTGAACGATAAAAATAAAATAAAATCGTTCATCGCGGCCCATTCGTGGACCCTATACTTCCCTGCCTAATTTATTACATAAAATTTGCAAAGTACAGATCTTCAACCTCGAAAATGGGCCTCGCGTGCACGGGCACGGACAGGATTCTTCAAAACTGGATTTGGGCTAAAATTTGAAAACGGGCCGGATCGGGCTAAAAATCTAGAATCGGGCCAAAATCCGGGTTTGGGCGGATTTAGCCGGTCGGCCCAAGACGGAAATTTGGGCAAGCGCCAGGCATGCCCATGCGCGCCCCAAGACACCTCCACCGCCCACCGTGCTGCCGCCTGCACTCAAAGAAGCTCGCCGAAACACGGCGACCTTGAGGTTACTGCTCGAATCTCGCCGAGGTCGCCGAGCGCCGCCGAGGCTCGCGCGAGATTCACGCGCCCCACGTCGCCCGTGTGTGGCCGAAACCTCGTTGAGGTTTTCCCGCCGCCGCCGGCTGGGCCGCCGAGCACTCCCACGCACACCGCCGAGAATCCCATGCCCACGATGCACGCCCCGCGGCCGAGGGCGCCTGCGCGCTGATCGCTCCTTTTTCACACGCAAAAGAGTGTAATAATAGGGTAAGCGAAGTATCGTATCCACAGAGATTGCAATCCGAAAACACAGAAGCTAATTCAATGACAATTCATTATTATCCAAGCACGTAACTGGGTGAGATGTTTTAGGGGCTTCGAAAATTAATCCAAAGCAAAGGTAACCAAATGTAAATAAAAAGAAAGCAATAAAATCACGAAAGATAATCAGAAGAAAGACTAATCCTGGGATGCACCAATCCTATCCACAACGATGTTTATCCCGCTTATTATTAACCGCTTTAATCCGCATAAGACGGAAGATCACATATATAACCAACAACTTCGCCATTCACGACAATTGCGGCGTAGTTGATTACTAATTTTCCTATCACGCTTACGCCTCTAGAGGAAAATAAGCAACCCAAAAGGATCACTAAGAATATGCTTCCTACGATCGTCCTATCTCAATTACGACTCAAGGCTCATTCAGATCATGCATTCGATAACGATCGACAATTAATACGATTACGCCATTAACCGACAACTAGATATGCATCAAGATTGATCAGAAATCAACACATATAAATAAGCACAATCGAATCATGAATCAATGCCTGGAAGGTAAATAACGATAGCAGAACTCACAACATATAGGATCGGATCATGCAAACCCTAGGATTAGAACGGAAAACTAGCCAGACATAATAAACGGAATGAAATACGAATTAACCATAAAAGCAGAAATTAAATATATAAAACCCGTAGGGAAGCGTTGGATGAACAAAGGTTGGTCTTGAATCCAATCCCAAGCGAACGAACGGAAAACAATAGAAAACGATCGGACAAAACGTTCCGATTGATAACGAAACGATAAACTAAACTAGAATAACGTAAAAACAATACTCGAATTAAACTAAACGAAGACTAAAGCTTAAAGAATGTAAAAACTGAGGAAAACTGAAGTAAATAAGGTCTGGGCGTGATTGGGGGCTCCTGGGGCGCGAGGGGGTGTTGCCATATATATAGGCACACCCCAAACCCTAATTTTCTCTTCTGCCGCGCCGTCTCGCGACCACCCTTCGCGGTCGCTAGGTGTGGTCGCGAGGTAATCCTCGCTGCCTTCTCGCCCGCTGTCGCTCTCTTGCGCCGCCAGGTACTCGCGACCGACTAGCGGTCGCTAGCCATACTCAAGTGGTCGCGAAATCGCCCGATGGCTTTCTCGCGCTAGGCTTCGCGCGGTGCGCGCTCGCGGTCGCGGTCTTCGGGTCGACGCGTGTTTCCTAGCGGCCGACCCAGCGACCGCCAGGCTGGTCGCTAAACACGCCAGATGTATGTTTTGGCTCTGCGCCGCTCCTTGCTTCGATTTTTAACATATAGACCTACACAACACCAAAAGAACACCCAAGAGCAGATCTTCTAAAAATAGATAAAACATTAGGAATCGATACGAACGCACATTAAACGAGCTAAACTCATCTTCAAATATCAACTATAAACGTAAAATGCGCGTTTATCAAACCCCCAAACTTAAAGCATTGTTTGTCCTCAAACAAAAATGTAATGTAAAGATGATTTAAAGATCAACGAGCATAGCAAAGAGGATAATCATTCTAGGCCTTTAAAAATATAAACGCCAAAACATTAGCGCACATGACGACGTTAGCCAACTCAACACAAACAACCATCGAGGGCAAAAACTCATTTATTTCAACCCTCACAAAGGCATGTGCGTAATATATATAGGATACACTCAAACTCATAAAGAAATTAAGGACGTGTATACACTCAACGATCAATGCAATGCAACATCTTACCATAGGCTTGCCGTTTTTCTAACATCTCCACCGCATCAAATGTGTTCAAATAAGGATCAAAGAGGTCTTTTGATAGGTTATACTGTAGGCACATTGGTTAAGGTAGGATAATATATGGCTAAGTGACTCAAAAATATTCCAAGCACCCCCATTTATGCTTTTCGACACATATGGACTTTGTCCATTTTTCTCTTCTTTCCCAACGTGCTAAATCGACGTTTTATGCCTCATAAGGTACCTATACTTTGATTAACGACCCTTTATGCTCAACACTCATAGTGAACTTATCATTTTTTCTTTTCTTTTCTTTTCTAGAGCTTATAGGTTTAATTTTTCACTAACAAGGTACTATTCTTCACCACGTATGTATTTTTCTAAAATAAACTTTTCTCGTCATACTACATCAAAATTTCAACCCTTTGATTCCCATATCCATCCTCACCTCCTATCGTCCGGTTAATCGAAAGAAAACGCCTAATAAAGGCTCAAAGAAGGTGACAAATGGTATATATCATCGGGTTAGTGTTTGGGTGAATATGTGGTTAACAAAGATGGCCTTTATCCTTTCCAAATTCAAACACATACGCAGCCTCGACACGTAAACACGGCAAGTTCTAGAAGATAATCACATGTATGATATCACACAATTAAAGGAAATCAGATCAAGATATGTATACAAGGAAGCTCAAGTCTCACGGGTTAAGCAAATGGTGAAAACAACAAGTTCTAAGCCATCTCACGTCATTCATGCGTCATTTTCTAACATATCATGTGCACTATCATTAAATTTCACAAAAATTTTCTATCGTCATGGCCACATGGATTAACACACTTCACTTAACTCGTTGATCGACGTACACTAAAACTAAAAGAAAAAACAGATACGACACAAAAAAAAAAAACAACACAAACGAAAACAAAACAAAACATGAAAACACAAACAAAGAAAACGCTGGTTACCTCCCAACAAGTGCTTACTTTAACGCCTTTAGCTAGACCATCACTAACCTCGCAATCGGCATTTTAGTAGCACTTCGACATCTTTCCCGACTTGTGGAACCTTCTAAACTTCGTGATTCACGGATGACCACCACCGACTATGGAAGGGCCCCCAAACTTGAATGATACACCGGAGTTCCATGCCGAGTCCATTTCTTTCTTCTCACGCTTCCTCAATAGGTCGAGAACCTCTAAATGCGGACGGAGCGGCAGAGCGATTATGATCGAGCAACAATCTTCCGGCTTCCCAACGTCGGGTTGCTTGATGGCGTCGTATATGGAAATTTTGAGCTCCTCATTGTTAACACGAAACGTGAGGTTTCCTTCCTGCACATCAATCAACGCACGACCAGTTGCTAGAAAAGGTCTACCAAGGATTAGTGGTTGTTGTTTGAATTCGGGAATATCAAGAATAACAAAGTCGCAGGAAAACAAAATCCCGAATTTACCAACACGCCTTCGACGATACCTTTTGATATGTGACCGATCGGTCACCATCATCGCGAGATCTTCGTCGGCTTCATCTTTCCAAGGTGTAGCCGTTGAAAACGCTCAACGGCATCGATTGATGCTTGCCCCAAGTCGCATAAAACATTTGGGAAAATCGCCGGCGATCTCGCACTCTAACGTGAAACCGCGGGATCTTTTCGCTTCAAAGGGAGCTTCTTTTGCAAGACGGCACTGCACTCTTCGGATAGGGAAATTTTCTCAAATTTCCCAAGTTTCTTCTTGCTGGCAAGCGCGTCTTTTAAGAACTTCATGTAGCCCGGCATGTTTCGCAACGCTTCAAAGAGAGGCAAATTTATCTCAACTTTCTGAAATACCTCTTTGAAACGAGCAAATTCCTCGTCATATTTCGACTTGACAAGTCGACTCGGAAACGGGACCGGAGGAATGTACGTGCGAGAATTAGCCTCTGGGGGCGCCTCGCGGTCGACCTCGCGACCGCTGGGATGGTCGCGAGGAGTATGCTGCGCGCTGATCTTCGTCTTCGCGTGCGAGCTTGCGGTGTGGCTCGCGAGCGCTGGGTCGCTCGCGAACTGCTCTGGCTGATTTCTCGCGATCGGGTTTGCGAGCGCTGGGTCGCTCGCGAACAACTCTGGCGTGCGGATATTCGGATGACTCGCGGTCGGGCGCTTGTGGCGCGCCGGTCGCGGCGTCGTGACGATTCAGATGGCTCGCGATCGGCTCATGGTCGCGAGCTCGGTCGCGAAGTTTCGCCGAATGTTCTCTTGCTCGTCTTTCTCGGTAGGGCTCGGTAGGCTCGCCCACCTCGCCCGAATGGCGAAGCATTGACCTTCGGGTTCACCTCCGTATTACTCGGAGATTGGCCCGCCTTTTGTAGAGCATTCACTTGTACGGCAATTTGACCGATTTGAGCTTCCAACATCTTTATGTGCTTCCCCATAGCCGCCACAATCGACTCCAAGTGATTTATCTTTCGCCGTGTTGCCGATGAACGACTCGATTGGTTGTCAATCGTTGGTTGCTTACAACCAAGCCGCTGCATCATGTCTTCGAGACTTGGCTTCCTCGGCTCTTGAATCGAATTCGAGTATTCAAGCCCGCCAAGGTTGTTGGAAATCGAATGACCTCCGATTGATGTGGTCGACGTTTCGTCTCAATCGACTTTTCAAAAGAGTGAACTTCTTCATGAGGTCGCCATACTGAATCACTCAACAAGAAATGCTTGATGATGGCGTTCTCTCCGCTGGCCATTGATAGTGTTGGCAGCCATCTCTTCTACACCGCTTGCTTCGGCCGACCGGTCGGTTTAATAAACAGCCCCGCCGATGCATCTACCATGCTCCTCGCCCGCCATGTCACCCACCGTAGAATTGTGTGATTTGCTGTTCCTTCGAGAACCCATGTTGTGGACATCGCCTTAATAGACCTCGAATCTCTCCCATGCCTCGAATAATGATTCGCCGTGGTTTTGGCAAAATGAGAGATTTCGCAATGATCTTCAAGGTCACGGCGGAAAGTATTTCGAAAGAAACTTCTCACAAAGTTTCCCCAAGTGTCGATGCTACCGATCCAAACTTTGAACCAATCTTTCGCCGGTCAAGAATGAGAAACCGAACATGCGATCCGGATTGTGTCTTGTGGCACCCCATTCGCTTTGATGGTGTCACAAATGTCGAGAAACGCCTCGAGATGCGCATTCGGTCTTCCGTGACTCCTCCCCAAACCGCTCTCCTCGACCATACCGATCGTACGGTTTGAGCTCGAAATTATTTGCATCTACGCATGGGCCCCAACCGCCTCCTTGAACTGCTCGGTGGGATGTCGATACATGTGGTTTAGAGGTTTATTCTCGGGAGCAGGACAATGATTCCCATGTTCGCTATCGACGACGCATCTCTCGCAAAGTCGCCTAACATCGCGGCAACTTGCTCGGGAGGAATGCCCCTGTTTTTATGGATCGGCCGCCATTGCACTGCGTCTCTTCTCTCGCCCTCTTCTCTTTGAGAGCTTTCGATCTCGGATCTAAAAATATTTCAGAGGTCCCCGAGATCTTGACGCATAAACTACCCGAGAAGAGAAATTAGTACCGATAAAAATAAATAAAATAATATATATATATATAACTTGAATTAATAAATCCAAATCGTCAAATTATTCCTATATGATCTTAACAATCCCCGGCAACGGCGCCAAAATTTGATCGCTCCTTTTTCACACGCAAAAGAGTGTAATAATAGGGTAAGCGAAGTATCGTATCCACAGAGATTGCAATCCGAAAACACAGAAGCTAATTCAATGACAATTCATTATTATCCAAGCACAGAATCTGGGTGAGATGTTTTAGGGGCTTCGAAAATTAATCCAAAGCAAAGGTAACCAAACAGAAATAAAAAGAAAGCAATAAAATCACGAAAGATAACTGTAAAGAAAGACTAATCCTAGGGATGCACCAATCCTATCCACAACGATGTTTATCCTGCTTATTATTAACCGTTTTAATCCAGACAAGACGGAAGATCACATATATAACCAACAACTTCAGTTACGACAATTGCGGCAGTTGATTACTAATTTTCCCTATCACAGTTACGTCTCTAGAGGAAAATAAGCAACTCCAAAAGGATCACTAAGAATATGCTTCCTACGACTGTCCTATCTCAATTACGACTCAAGGCTCATTCGTATCATGCATTCGATAACGATTGACAATTAATACGATACGCCATTAACCGACAACTAGATATGCATCAAGATTGATCGAGAAATCAACACATATAAATAAGCACAATCGAATCATGAATCAATGCACGGAAGGTAAATAACGATAGCGTAACTCACAACATATAGGATCGGATCATGCAAACCCAGGATTAGAACGAAAACCAGCCGACATAATAAACGGAATGAAATACTAATTAACCATAAAAGGTAAATTAAATATATAAAACCCGTAGGAAGCGTTGATGAACAAAGGTTGGTCTTGAATCCAATCCCAAGCGAACGAACGGAAAACAATAGAAAACGATCGGACAAAACGCTCCGATTGATAACGAAACGATAAACTAAACTAGAATAACGTAAAAACAATACCGAATTAAACTAAACGAAGACTAAAGCTTAAAGAATGTAAAACCGAGGAAAATCAAGTAAATAAGGTCCGGGCGTGATTGGGGCTCTCAGGCGCGGAGGGTGCCATGCATATAGGCACACCCCAAACCCTAATTTTCTTTCGCTGCTGCCCTCGCGACCACCCTTCGCGGTCGCTAGTGTGGTCGCGAGGTAATCTCGCTGCCTTCTCGCCAGCGATGTCGCCTCTTGCGCCGCCAGGTACTCGCGACCGACTAGCGGTCGCTAGCCATACTCAAGTGGTCGCGAGAAATCGTCGATGGCTTTCGCGCCAGGCTTCGCGCGGTGCGCTCGCTGGTCGCGGTCTTCGGGTCGACAGCGTGTTTCCTAGCGGCCGACCCAGCGACCGCCAGCTGGTCGCTAGAAACACGCCAGATGTATGTTTTGGCTCGCGCTGCTCCTTGCTTCGATTTTTAACATATAGACCTACACAACACCAAAAGAACACCCAAGAGCAGATCTTCTAAAAATAGATAAAACATTAGGAATCGATACGTAAACGCACATTAAACGAGCTAAACTCATCTTCAAATATCAACTATAACGTGTAAATGCGCGCTTATCACGCGCCTGCCTCGCGCCGCCGAACCGGCCTCGAGGTTTCCACGCGCCACGGCCGCTGAGCGCCGCGATCGACGCGCTGTGCCACCGCTTAGCGCTCAGGCGCCAGCGCTGCCGCGCCGCCAACCTCGCATCCTCGCGCCGAACACCGCTGAGTGCGACGCCGGCGCCGGCGGTGCCGAGGCATCCGCACGTGAAGCGTGCACCCGCACCATCTCGCTATCAACTGCACCCCGGCCTCGTCTGCGCCGCCCGCGGCGCACTTGTTCGCCCGCCTACCGAGAAACACGCGCAGCGCCGAGGGGCGTGCCGCGAGCACCGAGCACGCCCGCGTGCCGCCGCCCGCACGCCTTGCACCGCGCATCTGGTTTCTCCGGCTTGCTTTCCGCCGCCTCGCTCTTCTTGCTTTTGTCTTTGTTCTTCTTTACGTATAAGATTTATAGGAAAAATCTAATCTAACCACGGATTTTCTCGTGGTGAAAAACAAAATCGACAAAAATAAAACGAGCCACTATGAACCATGATTCACAATTAATTAATTGCACGTTATAATCAAACGTTAATTAATCCAACAGAGCCAAGATATGCATCCTGTGCTCGATACCAATTGTAGGGAAAAGTAATTTTAACCCTCTCCCGAGGATCTATCTTGGATGTTTAGTTAACCATACATTGATTATATCCCTAGCATGCACCTATATAATTAATTGCAACACTTAGGAGTTTTAGGAGTTTCTCGTGTTCACCGCGAACTGTTTCGGGGATGAATAGATCAAGACTGTGCTTTGATCTTCCTGATCGATCCCGCTTGCTTAAACTCCAATGCCGAGCGAGGACAATCTATGTAGAGTGCTTTAGAAATTGTCTTCTTCCTTCTTACAAAGTTTTAGAAAATCACTCTATTTTGGAATAGAATTCTCGAAAATATGCTTAAGGATTAACCTTGATTTTCTCTCACCTTATATTTATAATGCAACCCTAAACCCTATCTAGATAGGATTTATGCATATCTAATAAATATAATCATATCACTTAAGATAGAGAGGATCAAGCGAGTCCCGGATGGACTCTATAAGGAGGGCAAAATCACTAAACTCCAAGCCCGGACGGGCCAGCCTGGGATCAAATGCAAGGAATAAAGATGGGCCTCAAATAAATTAATTATCTTATGTTCGACCCGTAATATAATTAATTTATAAACATTTATTCATGCCACAAGAGAATAAATGTCGACTTACCCTTTATTACCTAAGGTGAGTCGGGCTTGCACTTAGACTTTACAATCCTCGTATTTAAGATATCAGACGTCCATTAATTATTTACTGCTCGATCGCTTAAAATAATTAATATCTTTAATTCCTTAAGTAGTACCACTCAACCTTATTATTGTACTTGAGATAACTCAACTGCGGGGTTTAGTAAAATAAACCTTTGAGCTCCTTAAGGGACGCCATCATCTTAAACGGATACGGTGACTCGACTACGTGTAACTAGCATTACATACAAGCACCGCCACCACCCAAGATGCGTAGAATCTTTGGTTATCTCATGTAACCTCACCCATAGCAAGTCAAAGTGATGGTCAAGAACTCATACTCACCTAATACCTTATCGAGATTTAGATCAACGAAGTCTCCGAGATCTAGGTTCTTCACGACGGTCACGATAGAAGAACTCATCTCACTATGATCCATCAATACGCCGAAACATACCAAGATAGATAAGCAACCAAGTCAAGTCACTTATCTACACCGCAGCCTATACTAACAACTCGTCCTCAAGTTGTCTCACCGTGATGTTTTTATATCTCATTAAGCTCGACCAATCATACGGACATCGTGATCTACAACACAATCGTATGATCTAACTTATATGAGATAAAGGGACATACATATGCAATCAAGTAAACAATTCAGATAGGAGATTGTAATAGTGGTAACGGAAACATTGTATACAAGCTCAATCAAACTGCTTTCAGTATACAAATCCAACAATG
This sequence comes from Salvia rosmarinus, assembly GCA_036937905.1. Classification (NCBI taxonomy): domain Eukaryota; kingdom Viridiplantae; phylum Streptophyta; class Magnoliopsida; order Lamiales; family Lamiaceae; genus Salvia; species Salvia rosmarinus. The sequence goes on from JAODLM010000569.1 coordinate 182,286, forward strand.
GTATGCGCCTCAGCTGATCGACACCGATGAGAAGAGGATAGAGAAGTTCTGGACGGGACTTCTCCATGAAATCAGGGTTTCGCTAGCTGGCCATGGAAATCTGACTTACCGTGAGGCCTCAATAGGGCATTGGACATCGAGGCTGCCTTCCCCGAGGATAGGATTATCGCTGTGCAACCGCCGAATCACCAGAGGGATCGTGGGAAGAGAAAGTGGAAAGGACCCTACCAAGGTCAAGGATATAATGCTGGCCAGGCCGACAGGAGGCCATGGCAAGGGAATAACGTGTCCTCTGGGCATGGACAAGGTAATGGACGCCCCATGGTACCCGTACCTGACGGGGGAAACCAGAAGTTCATGAGACTCCCCATGTGCACAAGGTGTCATAGGAGTCACAAGGGAGCATGCGCATTCACGAATGATGGATGCTTCAAGTGTGACCAGAAGGGTCACTACTCTAGGGACTGTCCCAGGATACACCAAGGAGGAAATGGCAATCCCAATGTGCCTAACCGAGTCCAACCTCTCCGCGCTATCCAAGCTTAACCGTTTTAGCAGCAACCCCCGATTCAGTACTTTCAGCCGATCCAACGACCTTATCATCCACGGCGACAACGACAACAACAATGGCGATAGCAAAGACTAATATCGACAACAAGAACAACAACAAAGAACAACCATAGCAAAGAACAACAACAACAAAGAACCACCATCAAGCCGTGGCATACGCCTTAATCAAGAAAGGAATTCTACAGAACCGCCAAGGAAACAAGGAAACTTGGCAGGTGTGGGAACACTCCTCCAATTGCATGTTATCATACTATTTAATATTGGCACCTTGCATTCTTTTATTGTTGAAGCATGCATAGAGAACTTAGGACTAGATCCTAAACGCTCAAGAAATCATGAGAATTTCTTCACCAGTAAGAGACATAAGAACGGTAACCCACACATGCTCGAACCTAGTACTTGGACTAAGCTCACTTAAGGTCATGACAGATAACCTTCACGTCATACCTATAACAGATGTGGACATAATCCTAGTGATGGATTGGTTAACCGAACATAATGCGACCATCCTGTGTAATGAAAGGAAAATTTCTTTCCAACATCCCGGAGAGAAACCTACAGAGTTTCACGATATCAGCATGGGGAGGAGAGTCCCAATCATATCCGCGCTTCAAGCAAGGACGTTGCTGAACAAGAAAAAGAACCACGCCTACCTTATCTATCTCCAAGAGGAAGACCAGAATGACAAAATGATAGAAGACGTTCCGATCGTGAAGGAGTACGCCGATGTATTTCCAGACGAACTACCAGGATTACCGTCAAACCGACAGATTGAGTTCACGATCGACTTTTGACCAGGTTCTGCCCCTGTGTCGAAAGCCTCATACCGGATGAAACCAAAAGAACTTAAGGAATTTAAGATCCAACTGCAAGAACTCTTGGAGTTAGGTTTCATTAGACCTAGTGAGTCTCCATGGGGAGCACCGGTCCTTTTCGTAAAGAAGAAGGATGGCACATTCCGAATGTTCATAAACTATCGAGAGTTAAATGTGATAAATCTTAAGAATAAGTATCATTTGCCCCGAATAGACGATCTATTTGATCAGCTTAAGGGAGCAGGAATCTTTTAAAGATAGATTTAAAGTCCGGATACCATCGGTTGAGGATTAGACCGCAGGATGTACCTAAAACGGCTTTCCGCATAAGGTATGGTCATTTCAATTCATCGTTATGCCCTTTGACTTACAAATGCCCCAACAAGATTTATGGATATCATGAATAGGCATTTCACCCATAATTAGACAAATTTGTCTTAGTATTCATAGACGATATCCTAATATACTCCAAGAATAACCAAGAACATGAAGAACACTTAAGAACTGTGCTGTAAACATTAAAGCAAGAGCAACTCTTTGCCAAGTTTAGCAAGTGCGAATTCTTGTTAGGCGAGGTGACATTTTTAGGTCACATCATGTCCACCAAGAGAATTAAAGTAGACCTCTAAGATCGACATACCGAGAATGGGAATCACTAAAGAACCCGAATGAAATTCGGAGTTTCTTAGGACTTACCGGCTATTATCGAAGATTTATCGAAGGATTTTCAACGATAGCCCGACCCATGACCCAATTGTTAAGAAAAGGAATCAAGTACACTTGGATTGCCGAGTGTGAGGCTAGTTTCCAGAGATTGAAAGAGTTGCTGACGACAACACATGTACTCACAGTACCCAAAGCAGATAAGGAGTACACAATCTACATGGACGCTTCGAAGAATGGATTAGGATGTGTTCTGATGCAAGAAGGTAAATATATTGCTTATCCTTCAAGGAAATTACACCCACATGAGTTGAACTATCCTACGCACGACCTGGAATTAGCAGCGATCGTACATGCCTTAGAGATTCGGAGACACCATCTCTATGGAGTTAGATGTGAGATCTACACTGACCATAAAAGCCTGGAGTATTTCTTTAAGCAGAAAGATCTTAACATGAGGCAACGTAGATGGTAAGAACTAGTGAAAGATTATGACTGTGGTATCAATTACCACCCAGGCAAGGCTAATGTTGTAGCCGATGCTTTGAGTCACAAATCCCACCCTAGTTTGGGATGTCTCCTCAGTCATGAAGAGATACTTATAAAGAAATTTCAGAAGAGAACATCGAAATCATAGACCCGTCTCAGACGATAGAAGGCTGTATTGCAACGTTGATTGCAATCCCGAAATTAAGAGCCCGAATCTTAGAAGCCCAGAAGAAGAGCAAGATGCTGGAAGAAGTACGAACCAAGATCAAGGACAATAACCACAAAAATTTCAGAGAGGCAACATATGATGTTTTGCTGTATGACGGGAGAGTGTGTATTCCAGAAGATAAAGAGCTTAAGAGTGAGATCTTGAAAGAAGCCCATGAGACTTCTTACACTGTACACCCCGGAAGCACCAAGATGTACCAAGATCTCAAAGAGAAATTTTGATGGGATGGAATGAAGCGAGACGTAGCTTCATTCGTAGAACGTTGTTTGACGTGTTAACAAGTGAAAGCACTCCACCAGTGATCGTATGGAACCTTACAACCGTTGGACATACCGGAATGGAAATGGGATCATATAGCCATGGATTTTGTTACCGGGCTACCCAAATCATAAAGAGAAATATCGCTATTTGGGTCATCATCGATCGTTTGACCAAGAGCGCGCATTTTCTACCAATTCGATAACACATGGATCGACAGACATCACGCTTGTACGCTCGAGAAGTCGACGCTTACATGGAGTTTCAAGACTATCACGCCCGATAGAGATTCAAAATTTACATCCGCATTTTGGACGAGCTTCTGAAAAGGAATTGGGAACTCGACTACATTTCAGTACTACGTTTCACCCATAAACTGACAGACAATCCGAGAGAACCATTCAATCGCTTGAAGACATGTTGAGGATTGTTGTCCTCGATATAGGAGAAAGTTGGGAACAAGTATTACCACTTATGAAATTTGCCTACAACAATAGGTACTAAGCAACTATTGGAATGGCCTCGTACGAAGCGCTTTATGGGAAGAAATGTCTATCACCACTTTACTAGGATGAAGTGGGAGAAAGAAGAGTATTAGGGCCTGACTCTATGGGAGAGATGATCGAGATTGTGAGACAAATCTGCCAACGGATCAAGGAGGCCCAAGACCGATAGAAGTCGTACGCTGACAAACGTCGCACAGAACAACACTTTGAAGTGGGAAGCAAAGTTTTCTTGAAGATCTCCCCGTCAAAAGGAATCATGAGATTCGGAATAAAAGGGAAGCTACAACCACGTTTTATAGGACCCTATGAAATTTTGGAAAGGATAGCACCAGCAGCTTAAAGACTTGCATTGCCGCCAAGTTTTGGAACGTGCACAATGTGTTCCATGTTTCACAACTCGAAAGTACATACATGATCCCACCATGTAATACCACATCGATGATATTGTCCTCGATGACAATATGAGTTATGTAGAATCGCTACGAAAATCTTGGACCGACGATCCAAAAGCTAAGTTACAAAGAGATACCGTTAGTAAAAGTTCTATAGCGACACCATGGACAAGAAGAAGCAACCTGGGAATTAGAATCAGCTATGAAAGAGAAATACCCAGACCTTTTCCAAGGTTAGAAAATTTCGGGATGAAATTTATTTTAAGGGGGATGGTATATAATAACCCGAAAAATTTAAAACTTTTATTAGTGATGATTAAACCAATTACTTGTGGTGCTTAGACCTTAATTATGTTTAAGGTAACCAACGAAACGAATTAGAATCGATTCGAATATCAAAAACTAGTGACTAGTCCAACCGGATTAGGGTTTCCTGAATAGCCTGAACATAGAATGAAAGATCTAGAATGAATCTCAACAAAAGAATTTCATTTCTAGAATCTTCTCACGAAAACATATGAGAAGCCAAAGAATTGGAATTTTCGGGGATGCTTGCTTGATCAGTCTCAAAAGTACTATTCACGAGCCGGATCAAATTACAGTCCGTGCTAATCATGGAAATTAATAAGAACAATAAAAATCATAAAGGAATATATTATTATAAATTTAGAGTTTATAAGAATCAATGTTTGAACGAAATTCATGAAGAACTTAACCGAACGTCGGGAATATATATCGAAAAATTCCTAAACTGATTCGAACAAATCAAAACTCGAACCAAGAGTCTAAATTAATAAGAAATGATTTATAAGACTCCAATTTAATTATGAAAGCTCAAGAATTCAATAGAAATTTGAATGAGCATAATTTAATTGCTGGTTCCGCGATAATTCAGAATTAACTTACTGGATGCAATCCGAACTTCATGAAATTATTATAAACTATGAAATGAGTCTTTTTAAGGCTATTTAAAAAAATAAAACATTAAGGTTCTGAGAAATCAATCGAAAGCGCGATAAAACTTAAAGAATCGGTATTAACATGCCAAATCGGGTAATTTGACTAGTCTTTCTCCCAACTACCACCAAGGGCACTCCCTATAGGCTTAATACAGCCCATTTTCTGCCATAATGCAGTAGCAATTCGTGTCTCTCTCTCTCTCTCTCTCTTTGAGAGATAAAATTATCTCTTATTTTCAAATTTTTCACCTTCTTCAAGCCTCAAATCCTCCATTCCAACCCTCCAATATATTTTCTAAGACCATAAAAAGGTAGCATTCATCATTATCTCCATTTATAATGGAGTAGATTTTTTTGAATTCTTTCATGAAGAACCCTAATTTTTGTTCTTCATTTTCTTCATGACTTTTGAGCCACCAAATGCTCTCAAGTCATGAATAAAATATGCTTAGAAATGTGTTTTAAGGCTGTGTTTAAAGTTTAAGAATTTTTAGAGTATGTTTGATATTTTTCGATTTTTGTTATAATTCTTTTTATTGAAGATAAAGCATGCTTTTGTGAATATTATTTCATATTGTTGCTTGTTTATGCGTTAGGAGAATGTAGAATAAATATGAGAATTTTTAGAATTTTCTTGTATTTTGTTTTTAAAAGGCCGAGAACTATGGGGCATTTTTAAGCCATGGTTTGATTTTTTTTATTGAGAAATAATGTTTAATATATGATATGAACATCATATATTAATCTTGAAATTTTGAAACACTTCTCCTATTTTCTTCAAAATACCAAAATATATATATAATTTTTAAGGTTTATTTTGATTTTATTTGTTGGAAAATAGTTGAGGTATAGTGTTTAATATATAATATGAACTTCATATATTAATCTTGAAATTTTTGAGACACTACTACTATTTTTATATACGGACCGAAACTATAAATATAATTTCTAAGATTTATTTGATTTTTATTTGTTGAAAATAATATGATATATGATGTTTAGAAATAATATGAACCTATTATGCATTGTTGAAAATTTATTGAACACATATGTAATATATGTATGAGGACAAAAAGAATTTCAAGCATTTAGTTCATATTATAAATATTAGTTGAGGTTTAAAGTTAATATTTCATGTTTATTGCATATTATAAACATGTTGTGAAGTGGGTAGGATTTATTGATCCTAAATGTGTACATTTTGATATTACCAAAAATTTTATTAAGTAAATAAGCATGTGTTTTAATTTTAATGTATGATATGAAATGATATTTCATGTTTAGTATATGATATAAGCATGATATGATTTTGGTGGAATTTATTGAACACCAATGTTCAATAAATTGAAATTGCCAAAAACTTTAGGCATTTTAAATCATGGTTTAAATTTTTATTTGATGATATTGAGTTGGTAAATAAATTCTATAGCATGATAGGAGCATAACATGATTTTATTAGAATTTATTGGATACTTATGCTCATTATTGATAATTATCAAAAATTTGGAAAAATTGTTAAGTATGAGTTGATTTTAATTGTGAATGATGCCATGGTAGTTAATCTATAAGTTTAGAATGAATGATTGTGATTATGATAAATGAATGGAACACTCATGCACACATACACAATAGTTGGGTATTATGTTAGAAATTGAGATTTTCTAATGCTTTAGTATAGTTTATGTTGTGTATGGTGTTTTATGGTGTTGAATGGTTATATTTATGTCGTGCCGACAAACAAAACCCTAAACGTAAACAACATAGTACTTTATGTACGAGAATCCAAAAGAAATCGACAAATTTCGATAACTTAAGAAGGAATTAATGAGAATCGAAGTTAGACACAAATTTAGGGTTTTCTTTTAATAATATGATAACTCAAACGTTAGTTCCTAAGTTAAAGAAACCAAAAGCCGACTTACAATGTTAATGCTCAACAAAGATAACCTAATACGATATTAGATTGAGCGTTAAGAGTACTCGATACGAATAGCGATTTTATAACGTACACAATCTCCGACGAGTTAAGAGAAACAAACAATGTCGAAAAGTGTAAGCTAAGATTCAAACATAAGATGTCAATCCTTATGTCTGAAAGGTCGAGTTAGTATTCACAAAGAACTCCATTAATTCCTAAGTATTTACTTACGCGATGGCATGAGATATCTCGAATCATAAGTCAAGATTCCCTTTATTCATCGTGTTAATACGACAAGCCGTCAAGCATAACCTACTAAGATGTAACAATAATTATTAAGTCTAGTTAGTAGCTTGAGAATATCCTAATATACCAATCATAACTTGAATACTAACAATCTATAACGTAACAACGTTTAGAAGAACACTAAGGTTAGAGTCGAGGTTAGACTCGGAGTATATGACTCATACGTTGAGGTTCGTCTATGAAAGATGAAGGAAACTAGATTGAGAATTGAGGATGTAAAATATTAGAAATTATCTTAAAACCATCATAAGAAATCACAAAAAAAACCCTAAATTGGGAACGTTAAGTCGTAATTTATAAACGACCCTCGATCAATAGAAGGAATCTAAGAAAAGTTATTTTCTTATGAAGGTCCTGTTCGTACGTAGTTGCCGAGAAAGGACAACCACACCCTGATTACGTAGAACTTATAGCTTCGGACTAGCAGGTGGGCTCTCTTGAAACAAAATGATATGCATATCTCAAAGCATGATTTACAAAAGCTTTATGAAATATTATTGTATGAACTGTTATTGACTGCCAAATGTTTATGTTTTGTTGTGATCCTATTTGAGATTGGTATATCCAATGTGGTATGAGAATATGTTGGTCCACCAACGTTAAAAAGGGTATCGAATCGGATCCGACTTAGTTAAGGACTAACTCGGATTGTGTACTCGTGTGACCAGGTTAAGGTTAGCTACTCGATCGGTCACAATGACTATGTGTAAAGGGCACTCCATAGTGCGCGAATGAATGAATAAATGAATGAATGAATGATCGATATGGAACAACATGGATGAAATAGTCCGCCGGACACTTTTGGAAAATGATAAAATATTTGATAGCATGAGGCTTTTAACTAAAATCGCATGCGCTATTGTGGGCGCTCAATAACTTTACAAAGAAAATGTTTTCGCAATGAGTCCATTGAGTACTTTTGTACTTAGCCCCGCATCTCGCTTTTGATGTGCAAGGTTGAGCGTGGATTGACGATGAGTGAGGTGGTGAGTGGCGTGTGTTTTGTTGCTATAGTAGAAATGTTTCTAGAACCTGGGCATATATCGTCATAAGCATGTCCACACGCTTATTGTCGCTAAACTCGATATTGTTTTGGTGTCTCATTGATTATAATCATTATTCATTATCGTATTGAACTTGAGGTCGTACCTTGTTCCTTGAATTGCGCCTAATTGGGTTATAATCGATATCGAACCTTTTGACAAGTCCTTCCGTGACTTGGGTTTGTATTAAACTGTTTTATTCCTTTCAAATCCATGCATTTATGAGTAGTTAAATGGTTAATGGTATTAATTAGTTATGTATATATCCACGCATTATCATACCGGTGACGATCCATTTGATCCGCTTCTTTGAGAAGTCGGGTGCGTCACATACGCCACTAGGTTGGCCGCTAGCCTCCTCGCTCCTTTTCATCTTTGGTTACTTCTTTGCCTTGTGCATTTATTATCACCTGAAAAGCCTACAAAACACCAAAAAGGAACCCCAAGAGCAATATCTTCTAAAACTAGCTAAAAGCATAATATCAACTATATAAACGCACTTAAACTGATCTAAATTCATCCTAATGTATCATTATTAAATGAGTAAAAAGCGCGTTTATCAAGCAACTCGAATGTTATGTGAAGAAATATGAGGAGCATCTAGTGTGGAATCTTAAGAAGTCCATTTATGGACTCAAGCAAGCTTCCCGATCATGGAACTTACTCTTTGACGAGGTGATAAAAACCTATGGTTTTACCTAGTTGCGTAGCGAGAGGTGCGTGTATCATTTAGATGTCTGTAGTGACGTGGTATTTCTTGCACTTTACGTAGATGATATTTTTCTACTTGGCAATAATGTGAAGCTGTTATCAGATGTAAAGAGTTGGTTATCCGATCAATTTCAGATGAAAGACTTAAGAGATGCAGCGTACTTTATTGGGATCAAGGTTTACTGAGATCGCAAGAGAAAAATGTTGAGCTTATCTCAGGCGTCTTAAATTGATACTGCATTACTCGTTTTAGCATGCAAACCGCCATGAATGGATTGCTACCCTTCAGACATGTCGTTCCTTTATCTGAGGAGCAGTCACCGATGACTGCAAAGGACATAGAGGAAATGAGAAACATTCCATATGTTTTCGCCGTAGGAAGTCCCATGTACGCAATGCGTATACGAGGCCCGATTTCTGTTATGCGGTAGGCATAGTAGCAAGATATAAGTCTAACCTTGGACAAGCTCATTGGACTGCGGTAAAGCATATACTCAAGTACCTGAAAATGACTCAAGATTATAGGCTAGTTTACCAGGCAGATAATCTAATGCCTTTGGGTTATCCACACTCAGATTTCCAAGCTGACCGTGATGAGAAGAAGTCTACCTCAGACTATGTGTTTACCTTGGGAGGTAGAGCCGTATTTTGGCGGAGTGCAAAGCAGCGGTGCATTGCAGAATCCACCATGGAAGCCGAATATGTAGCCGCATCTGAGGCTACTAAGGAGACAGTATGTCTCAAGAACTACCTCATGGATCTAGATGTGGTACCTCGTTTTCCTAAGAGTATCATAGTGTACTGTGATAATTCTAGTGCAGCGGCAAACTCGAAGGAACCACGGACCCACAAGGCGACAAAATACATAAAGAGAAAGTACCATGTTATACGAGAAATCGTTCGACGAGGTGACGTGCTGATTGAGAAGATTGGCACTGCGGATAAACTAGCTAACCCATTGCCGAAAAGCCTATCGTAAAAAGTCTACAACGAGCAAGTTTGAGGACTTGGATTGCGCAAGATGGCCCCCCACTTAGATATGAAACTTTTTTAGAAGTTGGAGAAGCAAGGTGATGGTGTTATTTGTAATAGATAGTAGAGAGACACATTGTATACTAAAATTTTGCTTTGGTATAAGTGGGAGATTGTTGGATTTATATATACAAAGCATAATGGTTGAGTTTATATACAATATTTCTTGTTACCACTATTACAATCTCCTATCTGAATTGTTCACTTGATTGCATATATTTGTCACATTATCTCATACAAAAGTTAGATCATACAGTGTGTAGAAGATCAGAGAAGTCTGTAAGATAGGTTAAGCTAGTTGAGATATAAAAATGATCACAGTTGAGACAACTCGAGGATGAGTTGTCGGTATAGATAAGAAGTGACTTGACTTGGTTGCTTGTCTATGATGGTACGTCTTGACGTATTGATGGATCACAGTGAGATGAGTTCTTCTATCTGACCTTCGTGAAGAACCTAGATCTCGATGACTTTACATTGATCTAAACCTCGATAAGGTTTCAGATGAGTATGAGTTATTAACCATCACTTTGACTTGTTATGGGTGAGGGTTACATGAGATAACCTAAGATTTTTCGCATCTTGGGTGGTGGCAGTGCTTGTATGTCATGCTAGTTACCTGTATTGAGTCATCATATCCGTTTAGGATGATGACGTCCCCTTAAGGAGCTCAAAAGGTTTATTGTACTAAACCCTGCTGGTTGAGTTAGCTCAAGTACAATAATAAGTTTGAGTGGTACTAATTAAAGAATTAAAAAGATTAATTATTTTATGCAGTCAGAATGCTATAAATAATTAATATACGTTCAATATCTTAAATATGGAGATTCGTAAGTCTAAGCGCAAGCCAGACTCAACTTCAGTAATAAAGGGGTAAATCAACATTTATTCTCTAGTGGAATGAATAAATATTTATGAATTAATTTATGTGTTGGGCTGAACATACGAAAATTAATTCATTTTAGGCTCATCTTTAATCCTTACATTTGATCCCTAGACTGACCCATCAAGACCTGTTGTTGATGTAAATTTTGCCCTCCCTTATATGGTCTCATGGGACTCTGTTCTAATTTATGTATTATATTAATACATCTCCAATAACTAGATATATATTATCTCATATTATTAGATATCAAGAGATATTATCGATATCATTAGATATCAAGAGATATTATTAGATATCAAGAGATAATTATTCTAGATATGATTTATCTGCAAAAATATTATTGTATTTATTAAATATACAAAGATCATATCTTAACAGAATTCTAAGAATGCATTATAAATATAATGTGAGAGAAAGTAATCAATAATCATATTCATTTGTTTGAGATTTTCGAAAATTACAAGTAGGTGCGAATTTTACAGTGTTCTCCATAGATTGTTCTCACTCAATATTGGAGAATAGGCATCGGGGATACAGTCCAGAAGATCAAATCTAGAGTTTGCCATTGATCTCATATCCCAGAAATTCGCAGGTAAACACGAGGAAACACCTATGTGTTGCAATTAATTATATAGATGCAGGCTAGGTATATAATCAATGTATGGTGAATTAAACTTCGAAGATAGAGTCTCGGGAAGAGGGTAAAATAAGATTTCCCTACAACTACAGCAAAATAATTTAGTGACATGCTACGATCGTCACCAGAACTCCATAATATAGTGATGTGCTACATTCTTCACTAAATAATCAATTTTGTAGTCACATGATACAATCATCACTAAATAAGTAATTAAATAGTCATATGCAATTATCGTCACTATTATTACCTTTTATAATCACCTATAATGATCATCACAAAAAAATATTTGTTGTCAATAAAACAAAGATTTTTAGTGTCCACATATTTCTTCACTAAGAATTAAGTAATTTATGTCGCTAAAATATCGCATTTAGTGACATAAATTGTGTGGCGATCGTTATTTTGTCACTACAAATATATATGTAGTGATAATTATTTTTCTCATCACAAAAAGAAATTGTAGTGACATTCTTTGTTGTTGTCAATCGTATTTGTGTCACTAATAAAATATTATGGTGACAATAACGTGTATCATCACTAAAAGTTATTGTAGTGATAATTTTTACTGTTGTCAATAGTTACCGTTACTATATGTTAGTGATGATCATATTATTATCACTAATAAAATATATGTGGTGACAATCATTTCCCTTGTCACAAACAAATATTGTAGTGACAATTAATTTTCTCATAACAAAAAATATTGTAGTTGCTTGTATTTGGTGTCACTATATGTCATTTACGATAATATTTTCGTCACTATACAAATATGCATAGGAACAATCATTTTTCTCATCAGAGAAAAAAAAAATATTATACTCACAATTTTTTTTATTGTTGCTATTTATTATCGCTATATGTTAGTGACTATCCTATTTATGTCCATCTAAATTTATATATCTTTAGTTACACTATTTTTCTCGTCATTGAAAGATATATTAATATATTATTTTATTTTCTATATTTATTAGTTATCACTTTAACTTTAGTGCAAATTGAGTGTGATCAAGCTATATACTATACAATTCAAACATTGGATTTTTGAAGTGATACAAACGATGATGAGTAATTAGCGTGATCACGTTTGACATCCAAATGTCTCTCAACATCTCATGAAAGACTCGTGCACATTGAGCATGAGCAAACTTACTATGAAATAGTCTTGTCAAGCATAATTGAAGTTTAACCCAACTTTATTCATGAAGAACAATGGAAAGCTATAAATAAAATCAATTATAAAAATTGACATTTAACATGATGTTTTGTCACAGCCCGACTCGGCTAACCCCGAAAGACTGCCTTGTTGGACCGCGAATTGAGGTTGGATTAAAGAAGCGGGGAAAGAAAGGGGGGGATCTTAGTGTTGATTTCTATATAATCATTGGTAAGGAAACATGAGTAAATACGGAAGCATATGTGATATCAAGGTCGATTCAGATAGTATGACCAAATAGTAGTTGATTATGTAATCACTACTAGGATATTCAAAAATTTAACATATAACTAGAATTCAAAAGAGTTTAAAGATTTTTCAGCGGAATAAACGTGTAATAACCCGGAATAATAATAATAATAATATATATTGTTAAAACGTAGCTCGACGAATTTATTTTAAAAGATAACGAAGAATTTAATCCGAATCGCTTATTTAATATTTTAATTGAATAAACGAGGAATTTATCGATTAATAATCGATCGATAATGTAATACGATCGGAGCCGATAAATCGGATCGCGAATGTGTCTCCCGTCCTTACTCCGCTTTGTGTTATCGTTCAACTGCTGCTACTCCCTGAGCATCATCAGTATCACTTGCTTCTCCGGTCCTATCGATCATTGATGACAATCGAGCTAACAATTTCTCGATATCCTAATCGTCATGGACGAGTCGCAATCATCGATCCTCGTTCGGACAAAACGAGTGATATGTCGCTATCGTAAATTATCCCAAGAATCATAATTTCAAAAAAAGGTGTACTTTTAGTGAACCAACAAATTCAGCCAAATCTTTGGTTCTCTCTCCCCTCTGCAGTAAATCCCACCTCTGCACAAAACAAATCCCTCTTCTCACTTTGACTATCTCATTTTGTTCCTTTACATACAAGAACTCCCATTACAAACTCCACTCTCAAAAATTCCTCTTTCATCTCACAACACCCCAGGAAACAGAGAGAGAAGAAGAACCTCAAAGGTAATAATTCAAGTTCTAAACATTCAATACATATTTCTTCTTAAACACACAACCAATTTCATTTCTTTCCTTTGAAGGAATTCTGGTGCTGTGAAGTAGGTAAAGAAGCAAAACACATACATCATTAATCTCACCAAGGTTCTATCTTAGAACCCTACTCCATTTACAGATTTCTTACGTTTAAAAAATCATAAAATTGTTCACTGATACAAACCACCATGAACACTATGAACAAGAACTTCTAAACACTAAAATCTGAAATTACATTCTGTACGAGTTTGGACCGAGCCACTCGAGGCTCGGCCAGTGACTAACGGCGACGACAGCCGGAGCACGGCGGCCTTACATACGGCGGCGACACCGAGCTCCTCCGACAGGGCCTCCCCGGAGCCCAATGACATCGACAAACCTGAAAAACAAAGAGGGTGAGAAATCGAGGGAGAGTTATGACAGTGCGCGTGTGTGCGTGAGTGAACCATAACCGAGCCACTAGGGCTCGGCTTTCGACTGGTGGTGCGGCGACCAGAGCACGAGCCACGCGGCACGACGGTGTCTAGCACAGAGATGGAGGCGACGATGAAATGATCGGGCCGGATCTGCTGGCGACGGCGCTAGATCTGGCGCGTTGGTGACGATCTCACCGAGAAGAGGCGAGGAAGACGGCGACCGCGAGTTCGTGTATGTGAGTGTGTGCGTTGGTTCACCAAGAAACCGAGAGAGAGAGGAGGTGCCGGTCGCAGTGATGGCATGACTCGACGATCGACGACGTGTCTGCCGGAGACGAGTTGGCGATAGTTTCGTCGAGAGAGAGAGAGATGAGTGTCATGCGTGTGTGTCCGCGGAATAAAAGAGAGAGAGGAGGTCGAGGTCGCGGCGGCGGCGCTGCTCGGCACGGACGACGGGCTGATCGGAGAGGGTGGCGGCGACCAGTGTGTGGGTGTGTTCATCCGTGTGTGTGAGTGAATGCGAGAGAGAGTGAGAGAGTGAGGGAAGGGGCGGCTAGGGTAGTATAGTAGGTTATGTTTTATTTTAATTTGTTTGGGCCAAACTTAGGTGTGGACCAGAAAAAAAATTGGAATGGGCTGAGCTTTAGCACGATTTTAGTTCTTTGTTGGGCTTCGATGTTTGGGCGAAAATATTTAATGGGCTTGATTTCTTTTCTTGTCCTTATTTTCAAATGGGCGAAAGTTCCTTGGTTGGGCTTAGTTTATATTTAATTATGTAATTTGAAAATGTTATGTGATATGAAATGAAATTAAAATGATATGGGCTCTTGAATCAATTGAATGGACTTTTAATTAAATTGAAGATGGGCTTAGACTTATTTTAAATATTGGGCTAAGTATATAAATGGATAATGGACTAGAATTATTTATTTCTATAATCCATTAAATTAAATTAAGGATTGAATTGATTCCATATTAATTAAATATGAGAGTTAATTCTAGTAATTAAATTTTGGATATTAATTTTAATTAATTAAATAATAATCTAAATATCACTTAATTAGAGTTAGTTAATTAAATTCATTAGATTGAATAAAGTATAATTGTTTTAGAAATTGAATAACATAATTAATTAATTATGTTAACGGATAATTGGAGAATTATTTTCTTTTAGTGATGTATTTATACGATGAACCTTAAGCAAATTGCTAAAAAGATGTGTTGAAATTAAATCCTAATTAGTGGATATCTAAGATGAATTAAATCAATTTGATTGATTAATCAAATATTATTGAACTTTTAGTTTGATTTATTTAATTAACTTGTAATTGTAGATTTAATTAATTAAATTAAAGAATTTATTTAATTAATTAATGATATTGGTTGTCAAGTAGATGATTGAGAAATACTAGTAATTTTAATTCGTAAAACGTTTGCTAGATGTTGATTAAATTACGAGAAATATTTATTGATCGTGTAGCATAGATATGAGTTTCTCTGATAGAATATGTGGGACGTGTGAGGCGAGAAACACGGCAAGAAGATGATAGTGACGAATGAGGTATTAGAGTTCGAAATCGTAATACGCGTTAACAAATGATGAATATTAGCTATGAATTTAAGATTCATAAATTGTACGAAACAACGTGAAGAAACATCGATCGCGGAGAAGAATGCAACGACCAAGTGTCGTCTATCACTATGGCGAGACTAATCGAATAGACGATATATAGTTGTTAATTGAGCCTTATCGATAACGAAAACCCTAAAACCCAAAGACTTAAAGGATATCGAGTACGTTAAATATTAGCAATACTTCTAAAGAAACGAATGACATACTAAATTATATCTCTTACGTTGATAAGGTCCGGTGGGACGTGAGCGAAAATGACAAGGATCACTAGCGATACTTCAAGAAGGACAATTCTTGAGGTGGGCTTTTTGAAACGAAAATGTTATGTATATCTCAAAGCATGTTTTACAAAGCATTATGAAATATTATCACATGAAATGTTATTGCCTGCCAAATGTTTATGTTTTGTTGTTATCCTATCTGAGATTGGTATATCAATGTGGTATGTGAATGTGTTGGTCCACCAACGTTAAAAAAGGGTAACGATCAGATCCGACTTAGTTGAGGACTAACTCGGATTGTGTACACGTGTGACTGTGTGTTAAAGTTAGCTACCTCGACCGGTCACGGCGACTATGTGTAGGTGGCCACCTCCATAGTGTGTGAATGGAATGAATGAATGAATGATCGATATGGAAACAACGTGAATGAAATAGTCGTGCCCGACGCTTTTGGAAAACGATAAAATGTTTGATGGCATGAGTCTTTAACTAAAATCCTCATGCGCTATTGTAGGCGCTAATAACTTTTGAAAAGAAAATGTTTTGCAACGAGTCCACCGAGTACTTTTGTACTTAGCCCCGCATTTCGTTTTGATGTGCAAGGTTGAGGAAGGATCGATGATGGGTGCGAGGTGGTGCGAGTAGCGACTATTTTGATGCTTAATTGGAAAGGTTTCTAGAACCTTGGGCATGCATCGTCATATGCATGTCCACATGCTTATTTGCTGCCTAACTCTGATATTATTGGTATCTTTTGATTATAACTGCTTTTCATATCGTTATGAACTTGAGGTCGTACCTCGTTCCTTGAATTGCACCCTGATTGGGTTTTATTTGAATATTGAACCTTTTGACAAGTCCTTATGTGACTTGAATTGATGTTAAACGACTTATCCCTTTTGTCCATGTGTTTATGAGTAGTTTATTGGCTAATACCATTGATTAGTGATGTATATATCCATTGCATTGTCATACCAATGACGATCCGTATGATCCGTACTTCCTTGAGAAGTCGGGTCGTCACAAAACGTGTGAGATATACATATGAAGATGCATTCTCAAGGTGAACCAAAAGATGTTCCATTTTCATCGACAAAAGAAATCCCACTCAACTCCACTCCATTTCATCACCAGCTCAATCTGCATATCAAAAATGAATATGCAGGGCTAACTACAAAGTACTCAATGGGCACATGCCGAAATATTTTATATTTTCTTCACGAAATTGTACTGCCGTTACCACAGTAAGACACAAGGGTTTTAGTTTGAAAGACCTTGTTGATAAACACGCTTTTTACTCGTTTATTGTTGATATTTTAAGATGAATTTAGATCTATTAAGTGCGTTTATATATTGGATCTTAATGCTTTTAGCCATTTTTTGTAGATACTGCTCTTGGGTTCCTCTTTGGTGTTTTGTAGGCTTATAGGTTGATAATCGAAGCACGAAGCGAAGCATGAGCCAAAAAGAAGAACAAGAACACGGGCTAGGGGCCTCCTTCGCGGCCGCTAGCCCAGTCGTGAAGGCATCGGAAGCATTCTGCCCAGAACTTAGTGACCGACCTCGCGACCGCGAGGCCGGCCGCTAGGAAAACGCGCGCGATTGCGAGCCCCACTGCGAGCCTCCGAAAGCTTCTACCCGATTTCTCGCGGCCAAGAAGCTGGCATGCCAGCTCAACCGCCATGAAGCACGTCAAGCGGGCGTGAATCCAACCACGAGGTTACCGAAGAAACGCGCGCCCAGATCCTCGCGACCGAGCTAGTGACCGCGAGCTAGACCGCGAAGCGAGGCAGCTGGACGCGAAAATT
>JAODLM010000068.1:0-100000 GCA_036937905.1 Salvia rosmarinus
TTTTTTTTTTATATATATATAGAGTAGAGAGAGATGGTCAAATGAGAACTACATCTTTTAACTCTCGCATAAAAGACGTAAAAATGATGCATTAACGGGGATAAAGTTAAAGCACAATGCAAAAACTTTCTAAAATTATTTTTGTCATAAACATTTTGTAATATTTTTACATGCACAACTTTATAGATTTTGTTCATCGACTTTATACTCATTTATGCTTCTCAAGTTCTCAACAAGATGAGTTCTCACTGTATCCAATCCCTATATATATATAGTTTGATCCAAATGGTAACTCATCTTTTTGAGAATTGAATTGATAAGACGTTGAGATCATGCATTAAAACTAAGATAAAGTTAGCAAGATAACGAAAACTTCTAAAATCATTGCACAACAAAATAATTTTAGAAAGTTGCTATGCACAACTTTATACCGCTTGCATCATCTTCAACGCCTTATTGGCTTTCAGAAAAAGGATTCTCATTCGATCCACTCCCTATATATATATATATATATATATATATATATATACAGAGAGAGAGAAAGAGGAAAGAGACGAGAGATCAAATAATACCCTAACACGGCAGAAGATAAGATCCAATCTCATTCATTCATTTCATGTATCCCATGGTAGAGATTTTTCTTATATTTTAAACTTAATTGCTGATTTCGTTACAATAAGAGTAGATAATTGATTTATTATGATTATTAAAATCAAATCATGCATTTAATTGAATCGAATAACGATTTAAACGAACACAAAATACATTCATTGAATACAATAACGCATAGGCCGAAGACGCGCACGCCCTAACAAGCACCTATGGCTAACAATATATTTTTACGCTTTAGTAAAATACACGAACATATTTTATTAAATGCATAAATATTTTTAAATATACGTTGCTTCGCCATACGCATTTCATATTTTTTAAATGTAGTTTTATGTTTTCGACAACATATCTCTCACTCATCCTTCTCCATCAATTCACTGCTCTTTCCCGATTAATCGATGAAATTCACCGTAAACCACCGACATAACCACCATCTCTCTCTCTTCAATCATCTATTAAATTCATCTTTTATTTTCTCAAAATCTATCAATTTTGTTCTTAAATATTTTTTCTTACAAAATCTATTATTTTTGTTGTTTGTATGTATTATTATTGATGTCTCATCACATCACCATCGCTAGCCATTGTTAAAAAATGGAAGAAGAAAATATGAGAAGAGAAGAAGAAAATTGATTTATTTTCTTCACATTTTGTCCTTACGTAAATTTAATAAAAAAAAAAACTACCAAGTGTCATTCATGATATTACCACAGCTCAAAATATGATCTAAATTGATATATCCGAGAATCGGATACTATTAAAACTCAACCTACATATATAGAGACGGATCTAATGAAGACTCATATTTTTGAGAGCTTAAAAAATATACGCACGATAAAATCAATTAATATCTATAAAATCACATAATGAAAATTCTAAATATATTTCATAACAAAACAATTTTAAAATTACAAGTATACAACTTTATATTATTACGTACATCATCTTTACCCATCTTATGCATAATTCAGAATTCACAAAAAGATGTAATTCATTTGATCCACTCTCTATATATACATAATTTTCATACAATGATGTGTCTACAAGCAAAATTAATCAATCAAAAATTATTCTCTTGACTTCAGGCCTATATTTTAGAATTTTAACCTTAGCCAAAATCTAGCATATCTAGACCACAGTGAGAAAATTGTGGAGGATAATATTAATTAGCCCACTGGTGAAGATAAGAGGTTAGGCTGTGAGACAAGAAATAACTTGCAACTCACAAACATACCTGATATCTGAAATTAGCAGTTAATTAAAGGTGAAAACTAGAGTATTTACTACGTACATACATATATATATATTACAGGTAGAGACATATATCTCATCAATTTATGCCAACCGGTTGTAGTCTTGGCCGCGCGGATGAAATCCACAATCACTTGTACCTCATCCACATGCTGTTGTATTCACCAATGGCAACATGTTATATTTCTAATCTCAAAATCCCAACTTTGTGACTATGATGATACTGTGTGTGTGGATGTACATACCTGTGAAGAAAAATGCTGGATAGCATTGACCAGCTGCTCCTTAGTAGGGTTAGGAGTAACATGTGCCTACAGAATTACAATCAGGAAAACCTAAGCAAGATCAAAACATGCATCTCTTCGATAGATGAATTAAGATACTCACGAGATGGAAGCTCCGCCAGTATCTCCCAGCGATCCAGTTCCAAGCTTCGACAAATTAACTCTAATCAAAACAAAAGGCATGTACACATCAGACTAATATCCGAAACAATGTACTATAGTACCCTATAGTGGAAATTTTCCTTTACCAGTTGGGTTGTATGACATTTGAACTGAACTTCTGCAACCACTGCGATTAACCGACTTCATGGATGGTGATGGCGACCATGGTCTACTATAACGAGCTTGAGGTTTGTTTATCTTGCTGAACTGAAAGCCAGAAGCTGGTAGAGAGGAATTGCAGAGTTTTTAGTGAAACTGTGAACGGATGTAAATTCTAGCTACAAAAGGTATGATGGTCTTTCTCACCAATGTCAGAGCCACTGCTAGAATCGTCAAAAGCATAATCAGCATCTTCATTTCCAGTGGAGGTTCCAACACACTCAAAGCATTCCTCTGAGCTTGACCTCAACCCCGCTCTTCAAAACCTGGTTCATTTTTCAATAAAAAAAGTAAGCCAAACACCAAAGTTGGGGAAATTAAGAACTCAATAGATGTCACACACACCTAGAAAAAGAAACATATGCGGCAAACTATACAGTCAAAGAAAGCTGAATAACTATCTTAAATTAACTATTTCAAAAGGAACTTGGTAAATAATGCAGAAATATTCATGTCCTTGGTTAACAACTTTCATTTATACGTGACATTTGTCACATTTCATAATCTCTTTTCTTTTGTAATTCGAAGTATTCGTCTATATGAAAACCGTTTCAATCATGAAAAACAGTGGAAAATTTATAGCAATGGGGCCAACAAAACATGTTTTAATATACCCGTTTCTTAGAATTACATGATAACAGAGGAGATTAGGTAATTACAGAGACACATCAAAAGAAGATAACTAGTAAAATGTCTGTAGCTCTATTATCTATGACACTTCAACTAAGTCAAATTAAATATAAAATCATATTAAATTTATAAGTCAATGGAAGCTAAATCAATGTACCAAAAACACAATTGATGTAATGACCCAAAAATCAGAACAATGCTAGGACACAAATCAAATCGACCATTAATTGGTTTCAAACTATGTCAAAGGAAGACAGTATGCTCCATTAAAATCAAACAATTTGCAAGATGGTGAAAGTATACCAGCCAATGCCATCCACCAAGGCCAACAGCCTTTTGACAACGCCTTGCAGCCCCACCAAAACACTCTTTGTTCTATTATTCCCAGTCACAATAACCTTTGTATGCCTCGAAGAACAGAGAGCTCCTCATCCCCACTCTCCTCGGAATGGTGATAAAACCGTGAAGGGCAAGAATCCGTTTCCAGCATCTCCTCTTGGCAAACGATTAGCAGCAAAGAAGCAACACCACCATTGATACCTTAAAGGCCACTAATGTCCCGGCACAACGTACATGTGAGCTACCTTCACCTCTATATACTCAAATCAATTAGACCCCAAATATGTCCCAACATAGACAGTGTGCTAGAGGAAAACTTTCCCAGTAGATATTTTCAAAGTTGGATTTCAATCTTCATGGTCATAGCCCTTTCCGTAGCTATAAGAAAATCTTAACTGCATTAAAATTTCCACTCAGAATCAGATGCTGAGAAAATATTGTCAGGCAGTGTCATAGAGGTTGTAGAAAATCAATCACAAACTGAAATTTCTCAAAATTGAACTCGCTTATTCCACGAGTAAGACAACGAAAGATGCCAGATTATTTTAGGTTCAGGCTTATTGACGGTAGTTACAAATGTAATGCAATTAGTTTACTTCATTCACGGCCAAGTTGATTAAATTATAGTATGAACCAATTAAACGAGCATCAATTTAGCGGCCTCAGCATTATAAAATTAAAATCTCTCTCTCTCTCTCTCTCTCTCTCTCACACACACACACACACACACTCATTCACTCACTCACACAAACAAACAAGTGAGTATACGTGCAGTTAGATTGGGGCTTGTTCGAATATAAGTCATAATAATTTCTTAAACCATATCTGCATTATATCAAGAGTCATTAACTGAAAAATTAAAAATAAAATTACAGAAATAAGGTGTATAAAGCCATAAACAGAAATTTGAACTTGCGCGACACAACTACGAAAACGCTTAATTCCAGAGCACCAATAGAATGAGCATATCCACAACTAAAAATAACAGGATCTCAACGGCAATGGCGTGCGACGCAGGCAGCACCCTCACTGGAGTGAGAACCAGCATACCTCTTTAGAAAATGTTGTACGGACAGCGACGCGAGGAGCTGGATCCTAGGGAGAAAGTGATCGACAGAAGCTAATCCAATTGAATATAAAATGGGGATCTGAGATATGTGCCAGGGAATGGAAGTTTCAGAGGTGAGTTTTATTGATTCTAGAGGGAGTGTGTGTGAGAGAGAGAAAGCATGACTTAAATGCAGGCTAACTGCCATTAGAATGGATAAATGGAAGTGACCTGCTACTGCCAAATTGCAGTGGACCCTTACCCTCATTGCTGCTGTTGTATCTCGGCTTTTGTGACCGGTTGACTGGGTCATGCAGGTCTCGTCTCAATTTTATAAGCGGTATTTGAACTCTGTTTGGAGTCCGCTCTTTCTTCTAGCCAGCTGGACCGCATTTCATTTTTTTTTCTTCCCCTTTGAATATTTTGAATAAATAAATTATTTCAAGAAATAAAGGCGTGATACGTTTTCACCCATGATTTGTCATGACACACATTATTACTATTAGTTCTATTTAAAATATTATATTTTTTGTATACATATATTTAAAATATAAAATAATTAAATATTAAAAATATATATATACTTTTTTTGTTAATAATTATTTTTAAAATAAATGAAATATTTATAATGCAGACAACTCAAAAGAAAAATAAAATATTTTAAATGAGAAAAGAGAATATATTGTTATATACAAGATTCATAGGCCATAATACTCAAAAAAAGTGCGCATTATACAAGATCAATTACTTTTATTAATTTTCATTTAAAAAGGGGTGATCTACATCTATAATAGAGACTCCAATTAATTAATAATTTTAAATAATTAATTAATTAATCTTAATCAATTAATTAATTAAATTTATTCTAATTAAAATTAATTATTTTAATAAACTTTAATTGTAAATTAATAAATAATTTTGAATTAATAAACTCTAATTGTGAATTAATAAACCATAATCCGAATTAATAAACCCTAATTTGAATAATAAAGCCTAATTTTGAATTAATAAATCTTAATTTTGAAAATAAACCCTATTTGGAATTAATAAACCTTAATTTTGAATAATAAACTTTAATTTTGAATTAATAAATTCTAATTGAAAATAATAAACCCTAATTTTGAATAATAAACTCTAATTGTGAATTAATAAACCCTAACTTTGAATTAATAAATCCTAATTGTGAATTAATAAACCGCAATTATGAATTAATAAATTTAATTTGAATTAAAATTTATAATTAAAATTAAAAAATTTAATTATAAATTAACAAAATCTAATTATCATCACTCATCATAATTAATATATAATTATTTTTACAAAAACACAAGTAGCTAATCTGAAGTTTTAACTCACCCAAGTTCTTGTTTTGAATGGGGTCTTTAAAATTTTATCTACTATTCTCTCTTCACAATAAATATATCACTCATGAACGATACTAATTTAATAAAATAATTAATGGATGTTATTTGAGTGGATAAATGATTTTACTATATATTAGATTATGAGTGATAGAAATATTTTAAAAATAATGAATTATTGTGAAATTAAATAATGTAAGTAGTATTCTAAGAAAGTAATATTATGAATGGAGTGAGTATTTTTATTTTTTGAAGGGTAGGATTATTTTTTGTTACAAAGGTAATAGTGCTTATGTCCCATCGCTTAGCGCTTTTTCTTAAAATGTCCCACCGTAGGATTTACAAACAAGACCATCGATTCAAAAATAACAATTATAATAATTTCAAAATTCACCGAAAATCGACATGTATTAACGGAGCTCCACGGTCATATCCACGGAAACATAAAGTGAAGGGCGGTAATAGTGTTTTACGTCCCATCGCTTTAGCCGCCGTAAATATCCCACCAAAGGATTTACAAAACAATACCCATCGTATTCAAAAATAACATTATACGAATCAAAATTATCCTATTCGAAAATCGACGTAGTACTACGGAGCTCGACGTGCCATATCCACGTGGAAACACAGTGAAGTGGCAACCAAAATTAAAAAAAAAAATTTTATCACATTCACCCTCCACCTCACGCCACTCTCTCAACTTCACCTGAATTCTAGTTCCGATTCTCAACATATTTCATCTCCACCAAGTCGCTCATGTCCGCCAACCACCAAAATAAGAAGTTACAACGAAAAATATACCTACCGAGCTCGGTCATTTTGTGCGACCCTACGCTTCTCATATCATCATCTCTAAGATTCATTACCAACTCATTCTTCTGCTTTCTCCGACATCTGCAGGAGAACGATGCTAACCACCGTAATTTTGCCACTACTCCCGCCTTTCTCGATCAAAATAGTATTGTCATTCACCTTCATGCATTTCGCAACAACAACCATCGCTCCCCAAACACCACCGTAAACCAAACAGCAAATAAAAACTCTTCAACCCACATCATAAAAAATACCAAATAAAAATAATCAAATAATCCATATATCAATAGTCGTTAATGGCATTAAAGCTATCTTCACCCTAAAACCATTTGCTCAATCGAACCACCACAACAGAAAGAGTCACCGCTAGTGTCAGACAGAGCGAGATCTGAAGCCTGCAGGCAGAAGAACGATTGATGTTGTACGGCCGACGAGAAAGCACATCGTTAGTTGGTTTAACGACGACGATTGCTTCATTACTGTTGTTGTCATTCAAATTAGAGATGAGTAAGATTTAAGATGGAGGCCTCCGATCCGGTATTAGAGAGGATCTAGACGAGAGTTTTAGATCCGGGGTAGAGAGATAAGTAGATGGGAAAGAAGGAATGCAACAATGATGCAGAAGTTTGTATATGTTAAGAAACGACGCTGCTGAATTTGTTCTCGCTATTTTTGTTTGTTTTTAACTATGGCATCCAAGCTCGGTATGCCACGCAGCCCCGTGATACACGCCAATCTCCAAGCATCGAGATTTTTTTGGGTCACATAGTAATTGTTTTCAAGATGGATATTGTTTGTAAATACCTTTATGGACATTTCAAAAACGCTAAAACGATGGGATACAAAACACTATTTACCCTCACTCACTTTATGTTTCCACGTGATACGGCACGTGGAGCTCCTGTGAGTACATCGCCAATTGCAATCGGATAATTTTTCGGGTCATATAGGTTTTTCAATAAGATGTATTGTTTTGTAAATACCTTTTTGGGATATTTCGAAAACGCTAAAACGATGATACAAAACACTATTTACCCTATAAATTATAATGTGTTTTAGGATATTCTCACTTTTTACGAATAAAATATGTATTGTCAAGGTAGATGAAGTGAATTTTAGTTTCAGATGTAACTTAGGTCATTTTAATACTCAATTGTAAATTTAAAATACAAGAATAAATAATTTTAATGTAATTATAAACGATAATTATTTTTATATTTTATGGTCTCTTCTCTTCCAAACGATAAATATGTTTATGTTGTTTAGAAACACATTTTGTTATAGTTGATAATTTCAAATTAATCTATTATTTGAGAAAGAATAGATAAAAATATTCTTTTCGAGTTAGAATTTGAATTTATGAATTGAAAATAAATTAGTTTTAATGAGACAATTCATGAAAAACGAGTTAAAAGTTGGAATAAAGTATTGAAGATGACCTTATGATGGTTAATTGCGTAAATCTTAGTATGAGGCCAAATGTATTTTTTTTGACGGCATGAGAAATGTTAAAAAGTTTTATTAAGTGGAATTTATAAACACACATACCTTAAGTGATGGTAAATTATTTGAAATTTGCATTTATGTTCTAATAAAACACATTTATAAGGTTTTTAGTTGAAACGCATTATAAGATTTCCAGGTTTATGTTTATCTAATGTTTATTTAGAAAGGTCTTACTATTTTTTATTTTAATTAAGCTCGTCTGTTTTCATATATAAATTCATTTTATTTTAATGATCTATTCAGACTACAATTAGAAATATAATGACTTTATAATACAAAGAATAATATAAACCTATTGAACAATTAGTTAAAATTGCATCATGTAGTACAAAATGGTAAAACGTGTCTTGCGCTTTTAACATTAGACACTTTAGACTTCAGAGTATGATAGAAAATTGAGATTATATATATGGATAATATGTTAAATTATCTTAAACTATTCATTTATCTTCGTCATTAAATGTTTCATATTATTAGAGGCATGCTTGCATATGCCCTAATTAAAATATTTTTGATCTAAAATTAAAATTATGATGATAGATTAGATTAACAATGAAAATTGAAAATTTAAATTGTTATCACACGCTCATATAAGTTAAAATAATTAAATCAATCAAAATCTGCAGTTTATTAGAGTCTATTGTTTGATATGTCTAAACTATATCCCAAGTAAACACTCCACTTAATTAATAAGAATCAATGGCGATCCGTGTTGACGATGGGTGGGCTAAAAATAAGTATCGCTTCGACGATTAAATATCACAAATGCTAAAATATTTCTTTATCTTGCTAGATTTCAATACACAAAATCCATCAATAATCGAGTTTATATCTATATTTTTAATAAAATTTTTCAATATAAACCTTTATTTAGTGTAAAATTTAGAATCCATTAGCCAAACCACGGCAAACTCTTGGCCACGATCAACTTGAACTTTGAAGCCGAATGGCAGAGCAACATCGCAAACACTTGAGCGACATGTATAAGAATATACACATTTGTTTGGCTAATTTTTCTACTGTATGAAACTTTGAGGATGCAGTAAAATAGGATATTCTAAAAGCACTAATATATGTCGCTCAAAATAAGAGACGCAACAACAAGAAGACACATAATTTTTAAGGAAAACCTCTCAAAACGAAGAGACGAAAAATCACGACTACTTGTAGCCGCTTAAATCCACTATCATCAACAATGGAGTAGTACAAAATCTTCTCTAGATTATACTAGAGGCATACAAAACATCATAAACTCGAAAATAAGCACATCAAGATGTATGGAATCAAAATCGAGCAAAGATCAAGAAAATATCACCGTAATTCTCCTCCGTTCGATCGACAAACCCGACCTCCGAAACTCAAAATCTAATCTTCACCGCCCTAAACGTTGGTCCAGATGCTGTTAAGTCTGTCATCCAAAATCACAATGATCTAACGGTTCAATCTCCGAGAAACATAATTTTTCCGTCGCACGATGAAAACCGAGAGAGAAAAGGCTACGAGTTTTTCTGCTTGACCGCTTCTTCTGCTTTGGCCGCTTTAAATTCTCCTTCAAAAATGGTGGTGACCCTTTTCACTCTTATAACCTTCTCAGGGTCAAATATATAAGAAAACCCAACAATAATAACTTTGTTTTAATTTTTAATTATTTTGATGGACTAATTTGAATTGGGCTAATATAATACATGACGAAAGAAAAGTTTGGGACTCAGACCGAATGAGCCCAGCAGTAGCCTCACCGATCCTACCGATAAGATCTACATGACATGCTTTGCCAATGAGATACAATCAACCTGTGTGTGTGTTGGTCACAGGTAAAGTGGCACGTCCAGCTGTCTCGGGTTCGAGTCCACCGTGACGCACTTTTAAAATTTTGTAGACATGACCCAAAAAAGATACAATCAACCATTGATATTGATAAGTATGAGTTTCTCGTCCCTATAAAACGTTTATTATTCTCACTACCCATATTAAAACAAAGCAATCGAAGAGCTATCGAGAAATCTTATAGCAATACACAAACACAACACTCAAGCAGAAGCAAAGATCAAAATTCAACAAAGAAACCAAGACATTGAAGAAGATGGAGCAAAACCCAACCGTTGTTGGGAATGACCACATCCTAATATTTAAGCCTTACGTTGTTCTTTTTAGAAGTAAATGAATTATATAAACTAAAACTAAATACAAAATACTCATATTATGATCAAATAAGGAATATAATAAACGCTAATAGGACAATAGATTCCAAATGAAAATACTTGATACGTCCTGTATGTAGGTATTCAACGGTTTTCGGTTTTCTTAGAACCTAATCGAACAAACCGATAAATTGATTAACCGAAACCGAAGTTCATCATTCATCTTGCAGAGTTGAAAAAATTTAGATTATTGGTTAACCGATAACCGAATCTGTTCGGAACCAAAAACCGCTTATTTTTTAATTATTAATTAATTAAAATTCAAAATCAATTTTAATTATTACTTATTTTAATTATTTGTTAAATATTTTATTTATTTATAATAAGTTTCAGTTTTTAATTATTATTTTATTTATTTTAATTATTATTTTATTTATTTTTATTATTAATTAATTTTATTCGTTTTCGATTAATCGAAACCGAACAAATAACGATCGGGTTTTGCTTAATCAAAATTTAAAATGGTTCGATTTGCCCACTTTTTAGAAAAATTCGTTCAAATCGAAAATTATCTTGCTAACAAAACCGAACCGCTTAACGGCCCTAGTGATAAACTGTATGCTAGTATGCAAGATTTAGAAAAAGCAGAAAGAACATGTGAGTTTTTACGTGGTTCGATCAAGAATCGACGTCCACTGGAGTGATGATCCTCAAGATGTTCACTATAATTTTATTACAATGAGTATCTCAAAGAGCTTTAGTGTCAAGAATTTGCTAACCCTTTACCTTCAATCTAATTCCTATTTATACATAAACGAGACCTTGTAATCTAATCCCTTGATCATGCTCATGATCCTTCAGAATCGACCATGATCTTCACCATAATTGCCCATGATTTCACCGCTACCCCTAATCTTCGCTGACCGCCTTAATTAGTGGTTTGATTAGGTTTAGAGGTCAGGTTTCGGCGAACGCAGTAGGCAGATTAAGTCGTGCCCACTGCTTTGGGCCCCGCAGTGGGCCCGGAGGTCACACATATCCTATCATAGCCCCGAAAAGTCAGGAACAGCCATGCCGAGCGGCGGCGAATGTTTTTGCCGAGGCGGATGCTGCTCTCAAGTTGTCGTTGCTCGATCTCACCGAAGCCGTCGGCACGACCGATAGCGGTCCTCAGATAAGTTACACCAAGGTTCGGCTCGTCGGCCGCTCGACCGAGGTCCGAGCCGAGCTGGAGATTCTCTCAGAAGGGCGACGTCTGGCCGGGCGTGACACCGAGGTCTCGACTAATGATCGCTTGAAGGCCGGGCACGACCGAACGATCGCCTAAGCGAAAGCCGAGGTTCGACCCGGCCTCACGGCCCGAAGCGACACGGGCGTGGTCCGAGGTCCAAGCCTCCCGAGATCAATGTAATCATCACGGATCGATCGCGGTCCGCCTTACCATAGACGCCATACGCCCAAAGTAGTGGGCGCCAACAAATACAAGGCCGACTACACATCCAATCGCAGATAAGCACGGTGATAATTGAAACAAGAAGCTTTAGGCGCTTATGTCCCATAAATAGTCCAAATGAGGCAACTGCTCATTTTCCCTTCGCTTTTATTCCGCAGAACATATAGAAATTTTCCATTCTTCCTTCATACTTGTCAAGAAGTCTGATATCTCTGCCAAAGTAAGTATGTATTCTTCATCTTCTCATTCCCTCCTCGATAATTCGTTCGGTTTCCTGCCCCGCCGCCCATTTTCCCATGCAAGGACTATACGTGCCATAACCGCCAGTAAATCCATGTGACTTAGTTCTGTGGTTCCGCCGTGTCACCCAGATATGGGACGGCCTCGTGATTGGCGAGGTCGCACGTTAACGACGGAGGAGCTTTTGGAGATTACGAGAAATACCATATTCCGGAGATGCGTGGTGGTACCGCAAACCTGACGATAGTATGTATGGTCTTCCTGAGGATTTATTACTATATATGTGATAGCTCGATAGTGGGCTCAGTTTCCTCGCCCGATTTTCCTTAACTTTCAAGAATATTTTGATCCCATACGTCAACCGACCTCAATTCCATTAGGCTCCAGTGGCTGGGGTCATTCCCCATGGCACAAAGTAGAGTTCTCCTCAAATCTTGATGCGCTTAGGTCAAGACTACAAGGAGGTATTATCTCCCCTGCAGGTTAAGATATACGACCGGCTATGTCCCATCGCGTAATAGATATTTTCTCTGGGCCGAGGGCATCCGAGGTACGAGTGGGCCTCAAGACAATAAAAGACGGAAAATCGCTTCCCAGCTATATGGAGGAAATGTGAATGATCTTATAGATATTATCGATTAATTATACCGGTGACGACCAACAATAGTGTTTAGGTCGAGGCGCCGGATCGTGGTCCTTTCAAGTAGGCAACCTTCTTCTTTTATTCTTCCGCCTAATTTAAGCAGCACAAAATTATTATTCGTGATGTGTCAAGATTGACCCCGAGAAGCAGATGACGGGACGCTACTCCGCACTGCCCCGCGAAGGGAAAACCAAGGCGCGGCTGGGCGAGTCCACCCAGAGCCCGTGGGCGCGTGATCGCCTGAGCGACTTATCGACGGACCTCAGCGCACTCGAGCCCGGCCGGAGATAGAGGTTCATGGCCGCCGCCCGAGGCCGCTTCCAACACTCCTTTATCCTTCCCAAAGGTATGTCGCCTTTTCCTTTGTAATTTTGTCGCTACGCCACTAATCGCTTTATATTCGTGATGCGCCTCGTGGCAAGTAGATGACCGCGACGGCCGGATTCACGAGCCGAGCCGCCCGATACGGGCGCGAGAGAAATCGCCAAGCTCGGTGGCCGCTGGCCAATCCGCTGAAGCCGCAGGCGACGTCAGCCGCAGCGGCGGCCGCTGAGACCAAAAGAAGGATCGCTTGCGCGCCCGCCGGCGGAAAGCGCCTAGAGGCGCCGAGGCAGAAGAAGTTCGCCGCATGCATAGTGCCTTGCGGGCGGGTGACCTATGCCGAGGGCCTTCATGCTGGCGCTATCGGTTTAGAGCTCCTTTATCTCCGACCGGCACCGTGAATGAGGCCGCAGTGATATCCGCCCACCGAAAGTTAGCGCCGAGGCCTGACAAGCGCCCGCAAGATGGGTCGAGGTCGATCCTCAGCGTGTATGAATTATGCCGACATAATTGCCGGGCGACCTCCTTCCGTGATGGATACTTTACATCCTCTCCCCGCCCGACGGCGAGGTCAGAATCGCCCAGGAAGACGAAGACGAGCTTCAAGCATTCTTGTTTAAAGCGAGAAAAAACCGAGGAGCGGGCCGAGTTTGACGCCCTTCCGAGACGGCACTGCTGGAGGAGCAGCAGCAGTGGCGCAAACAGAGGTTGATGGGTCCCAATGAGCCCGAGGTCAAGGGACCTAATGAATAGGTCGACGGTCGGTCGAGGACCCGCTTGGTTTAACTTCTACTTAATAATATACAATTTCAAATGCTTTGTTTTGCTTTATTTCTAGACTCCACATCTCAATACTGGACTCGATCACGAGGCCGACAAAGCTAAAGGAGGTCCGGTGCCCAGCAAAAGAACGAAGAGGCACTTTTGGAAGAGTCGATCGCCTGAGCCGACTCAAGCTCGCGGATGGACATCGCACCGCATCATCCGCCGATCCCAAGAAGAGGTGAACTGAGCGAAGAGGCACCCCGGCCGAGAACGAAACTTAAGTTAAGGATGGTGCATCCTTGAGTCCCGGGTGGACTTTTCTCGCCGACGTTGTTCACGGGCGCCTAATGCGCGCAGGAAGAGCAGCTGAATGCACACAGTGAAACCGCACAGTTCTCGGGAGCATGTCAATATGAAGCGATCCACCGGTGGCGGCGAAACCATTTCAAGTCGATGAGGGTCCAGAGCCCGGCCGGGGGATGCGTGGTCAGGGACGGCGGCGTCAACAAGAGAACTTCAAGAAATGCTCGACCTCGTGAAATGCCTCGAGATCTAGGATCGTCCAGGCGTCGTTCCCAAGCCTAGTAGTCGACGACTGTGCGACCCTACCGGTGTCAGGGTTGAAGCAACACGAGCAACGGTTCTTGACCACGAAGTTGTTGAGGTTCTTGTCGGGCGCCATCGTGCGGCCAGCCGGCTCAAGAAAACATCGAACCCGGAGAGCCGGGCCACGGAGCTGAAGAAAAGCATCGAGCGCCGGTCGGGCAGGCCGAAACGCGCAAGGTCGATCATGGCGCGCGCCGTGCGCGACCCGCCAGCGAGCAGAATCAACTCCGGCCTGGAGACCTCGGCTCGGGGGTCGAACTTTGCTAGCTGGCCTCGGGCAAGCCCTGGGGGTGCTAGAGTCCCCTTTCAAGTCGGGGTGTCTCCAGGTTAGTTACCGAATCACTGGAGGCGAGTCAGCGGATGCCGACCTCATGATCTGGGCATTGAGCGGAGTTTATTTAAGGAGTTCATCACGACACGGAGATTTTGTCCGGAGTGGTGTCCGACGAGTTGTGGCGCGTGGGCTCTAAGCCGAATAAATTTGTATATAGCTTAGGACTTTGTATGTAGTCGAAATGTATTTGGACTCGTTCCAAAGTGTACATTTCCCTCGAGAGGTACAAACATAGCTTAGACTTCGTTTTGGTCGTAAATATTTTTGTCAGTCGTATGTATATCTTCCCAAATAAAGGCGTAATTTGATGAGATCCGATCGGATGTCTTTTGCATGTAGATATTTCAACTTAATGAGTAATCGATGCGCATGTAGCGCTTCAATTTAATGAGTAGTCCGTGACGCCGATGACGCGTCAAATGAGTAATCTACAGTCTGTTGGCGCGCTAGTATACCTACTTAGTGGGTTTTCATCTTCAGTGAGGCGTCCCAGTGAAGGTTTAAATGTGGTATATCAATAGATGTTCGCATATGAATAAAAGGGGGGTAAATACTCATTAGAAAAATAAATATTTTATTCAACAAGTATATAACATACGCACTTGAAGCAAGGAGACTAACACGTCATCGAAATAGCTATGTAAAGACTCTAAATGAGGTGATATGCCGGTTGGGGATAGCGCACGGATAGGTGAGATAGCTTTAGGCCCCGCGAGGTCCTCGTGAAGCAGCGGTATGGGCCTTCCATCGGATCCAACTTGTTAAGAGCGCTTCGCCTGGCTTCATTATTTCAGGCGGGTCGCCCTTGCAGTGAGGCTTTGACCCTTTGTTGAACCGCGCACCGGCCTCAGACTTAGCTCGCTTATGAAGCGGTTGCGTGTTTCTCTCGAGCATCAAGGTTGGCCTGGTCGCTCCTCGCTCCCATCCGGCAAAGGAAGAGGCGTGGTGCGCGATTTCACCTGATGAGCGACCCGCCCAAGACCAAGTGAAAGGGTTTCTCCGGTGAAGTCCAGGTGTGCTCGAGGACCGGAGGACTTGGGGAGATTTTCACCCGCGCTTTAGCTCTTAGCCTCTTCTTTAACTCGCATTTGCGATCGTGTCGGTTCGTCCGGTATCGACCATTTGCTGCATGGTGTGCGACCGGTGAACGTTTTCGATCGGAGCTCTTCACACCATTTCTTGAAATTTTGTCCACGACGGTGCGTTGTCCGAGATCGAGTGCGATGGCGGGCGGCGATATGTTTTCCACAGAATGTTCGAATCCTTTTCGCCGTGAGGTTCAAGTGCGCTCATCGACCCTTTTGTGAAGTAGCATGGTCGACTAAAATCGGCGACACGGTGCTGATGGCAACGCCAGCGATGTCGATCCCCACGCGCATGAAAGGCCACGACTCTGCGCGCCGGATCGATCCAGGGTAGCTTTGCCAGTGGGTGGCACTAACTTTGACGAGCTCGCCGATCTGAATGGGCGGCCAGATAATATCCCGACCTCAGCTTTCGAAAGAGCCCGTGACCGGTGGCTTCCGCAAGATCCTCTGTGAATCTTATTAACACGTAGTCGCCTTCTCGCCCAAGGCCCCTCGGGAGGGTTAAGGTAAGACTTAGGTATATATGAGATATTTTGATTTCACCATCGTCTTTTCGACCTCAAGCCCGCCCGAGGTAGTGTGCCAACTTCCGGAGTAGGCTTTCGGGACGTCGCATCCGGCTTTTCAACTTGTGATACCCATAGGGCGCCATCGAGCACGAATGAATTTTCTCACCTGGCCGGATTTTAGCGATGAGCCAGACTTACTGGACGCATCGACTCATTGTTTTCCTCGTGGATTTGGTGAATCTGGACACAGATGAGATGATTCCTTGCTTCTCAGGTTTGTTCATCCTCCTCGGCCTCAGATGTGCCGCGTTTACCCGACACGGAATCTCGAATATCGGACTTTGTCCACTTTCAATTCTTTGCAGGCGGAGTCCACGAGATCGGTCACGACCCAACTTATTGGTGGTCGGAAGGTAAGGCGCGTGACGCGTCTTCTGCTTTACGCGCGAGAGGAGGAGCCCCCGCTCATTGCCTTACATGAGCTCCGCCCACGACATCTCGCCAAGAACATCAGGCGATGCAGGACAAGTTCTTCCATGGGGGGGAGTGACTCGCTGGTAGAGCCGACTCGGTGAATTGCCTCAGAGAGTCACAGAGCTTGCCTTTATGGTCGGCTCCGGAGACGAGATGTCAGTGCTCGCCGAGCTCAGTGCCCACTGGCTATACGTCAGATGACTCGGCTTTGCAAGACTTTCTTAAAGGTAAGTCCGTTAGTACCGAGCGGAATGGGCTTGAAAGAGGGTCGAGGCGCTCGCTTGCGTCACTGCAGGAGCTATCTTCTCGAGGGTATGTGTACCTTGTCTCCGGTCCTTTGAGAGCCCGATGAAGTAGATGGGGAGTTGCCGTCCCATCTCATCTCGCACCAGATGCAGATCATTTGGTCGGCGATCACGATAGGTTTCACTGCCGGGCGGATAGGGTCTGCGGTCGGCGAGATATTCCTTACGTGCGGCATGACACAGGTTCTTCCCTGCCGAATCTGAGCTCTCCTCGATCTTGAAGAGGCATCTTCTCGGCTCGAGATAGAATCCCGAGAGGCCAGCATCCAGTGAGTTTGTGGATCTCACGGATGGTTCTGCACGCATTCGAACCTTCACCTTGGTAGGATGGCCTTGCCTTCTGAGAAACCCAGATCCCGGAATTTACGTCTTCACCACGATGTGCACGGGATTAAGCTTGAGGTTGCCGACTGAGCTGGAGGATAGTTTCGAGGTCGTGCCTCGCGTTGCCTTTTGGCTTTACTATATCGGACGAGACTTCAACGATTTCCTATGTGATCTTTAGATCGCGTCCACCATCCTTTGGTAGGTAGCTCCAGCTTTTAAGACCGAAAGGCATCTTCGGTGGCAAGACACAAGTCGTGATGAACGCTGTTTTTGGGTCCCTGACTCATCGGGACTTGGTGGTATCCCAGTATAAATCCAAGAAATCAAGATCTCATGTCCACCAATGCTCCACCTTCTTGTCATGCTCGTAGAGGGTAATCCTTTGGCGGTGTTTATTGGCGGAGTAATCGACACATGCGCCCATCCCCTACGGTTTCGAACCACAACCTGGATTAGCCATCCGGTTGGGTATTGACCTCGTCATGATTTTAGCCTCTGAGTGGGTCCCCGCCTCCTATGACCTGGCTCCGCTGCAAACTTCTTCTCTCCGGCGGTTTAGTGGCGGGTCGATGTTGAGGCGATGAGGTTATGAGCTCGCGAAACCTCGATCATGTCAGTGGGGACCATGCAATACATCCCATTCCTCGGTCGCGACGTCATGAATATTAGGCAACCCTGTGCCGATCTTGACAACTTTGGAAGGGTCGTCGTCGATAGTGAAGATTCTCAATCGGTCATCCAGGGCAACCGGGGTTTAGAATTGCTAGGCTGAGGTAAGGCCGCATCTTGGGTTGAGACTCTGAGTATCTTTAGCGCTTGGTCACCAATGTTAACACTCCCACCCAGGGTATCTTAAGCAGGTGGACACGGAGCACGGCCCGTCATGCACCAATCTCTTCCGGATAATGTTGTATGGAGAGGGCTCGGACAGAAAAATTGAATGGCTGGTGACCGGGAAGCACGCCCTACGTAAGAAGGGTAATGACACTCGGGAACCGCCTCTGAGTAAAGCTCCATGCGGGAAGGTGCGGGATGTCTGAATTCCTCCAACATCAAGTTTATCCGAGTGGCTACGGAATATGATGCTAACGAGGCTCCGTCAATGTAGACCCGTGTACGTTCTTGTGCCCCACGGCTTGTATAGTAATGGCGTCCTGGCAATAATCTTGTATCTTGGGTCATCTTTGGAGAACACGATGTTCTCCATCCCGAGTCGCTTGTTTTCTTTCGGCTCGGCCTCGAGCCTCGTTTCTAAGTAACGATCTCGCTCTACCAGCAGGCGATCCAGTTATAGCATGACTGCTCCATTGCATTGGGACCTTCGCTCCTCGTAAATCTTCGTGTCGGTGCCGCTTGAGGTCGGTCCATGATTGTTACCACCTCCATTTTCCTCTGCGCTTTTTATTACCGCCCAGTCGGCCGATGTCTTTCTTCGGCGCTTCTTGCGAGCTCCAACTGTGAGCTCAAGATCCTCGCATCTTCTAGACGTGACCGCACGGTGGTAGTCCATACTCTGATGACTTTTTGATCCTCGCTTTCATAGAGGGGTTTGAAAGAGCTCGGGAGGCTCAAATATTTCCATACGGATTTGAGCGGGCGCCGCTATGCGGGGTTTGGCGAGGTCCCCCTCGATTCTCTTGGGCCCTTGATTCTCTCGACGCACTCTGCTGACCGGCCTCGATCCTCAGCTTCCTTTCTACCATCCCGCATCTCTCTTCCTCGGTCCACTCGTCCCCGCGAGTTGTCACCAAGGTCAGACACAGCCGCCTTCTATGCTCACGGTGATCTCTTTATTCGCAGACCTGGGTGGATCCGCTTCTTGAATCGTTGATGATGTTGAAATCGTTACTCTCGTCTATTTTAAGGGACTATGATGAATCTTGAGGCGAAATTCGACATCGCTCGCCCGTCCTGCGGATTGATGCGATCGGATGAAGGTTGTGGGCGGCATCTTTTGGTAAAAGCATTGATGCGATCCATGAGGTCTTTGAAGCAATGGATCTGTTCGGGCAGCGAGGTGAACCACGTCGGGCGTTGGAGATCGGCCTCGGGAAGACCTTACACATGTGGAAATCTTCCGTCCCTCGGTTTGCCATGTTAGTGGTATAGGCAAATAGGAAGTCGAGAAGGATCTCGAGGCCATCAGCGCATGATATTTGGAGCCTATCGCGGAAGGCGGGGTGTATCGAATCTCCCGAGAAATGAGAGATAATCCTCCGCGATAACGGGAGCTTCTTTGCCATCTCTCCGTGGGAGTGGGAGATCGATAGCGGCGCTCGCGTCTATAGATGGGAGTTCGACCGCTTCCTCTCTTCTCTCCCGCATCGGCATTCGCGAGGTGGAGAACGGCTCCGGATGGTATGAAGGCAATGGTCGCGATGTTTGCGAGGCGAATGAACTCGATTGGGGATCGCGCGCGGTGAAGCTGATTGATTCAAGAGGGACGACCCTGCGTCAGAATCACCACACGGGCACTCTTGAGGGCCCGCTCCGTTGTCCTCCGGTTGAGAAACTCGAATTGATTGAGTTTGGCGTTGAGGATTGCGACCTTTGCTCGACCGGGACTCTGGGAGCGGAACCTCGCACCTGCGTCTGAGGTCGGGTATCTTCCTCGTGGCGGCCATCCACGAGGGTGTATGGAAGCATTCTCCATGTAGCCCTCGTGTGTGATCGCGGTGGCGTCCGCGATCCCCTTTCCCCAACGTGTGACCACCGATCGCCCCCACAGGTTGATACCGACATCGCCGGCGATCTAGCGCTACACGTGTCCTTGCCATTAAATTGTAGAAAACAGCTTTTGTTCAAAAGAAAAGAGTTTCACCAGGCGCCAATGATAAGTATGTTAGTATGCAAGATTTAGAAAGAAGAAGAACATGGAGTTTTTACGTGGTTCGATCAAGAATCGATCTCGCACCTAGGTGATGATCCTCAAGATGTTCACTATAATTTTATTACAATGAGTATCTCAAAGAGCTTTAGTGTTCAGAATTTGCTAACCCTTTTACCTTCAATCTAATTCCTATTTATACATAAACGTAGACCTTGTAAGAATCCCTTGATCGGGCTCACGATCCATACAGATGACCATGATCTTCACCATAATTGCCCTGATTTCCAACACCCTAATCTTCGCTGACTGCCTTTAATTGGTGTTTG
Source organism: Salvia rosmarinus (assembly GCA_036937905.1). Classification (NCBI taxonomy): domain Eukaryota; kingdom Viridiplantae; phylum Streptophyta; class Magnoliopsida; order Lamiales; family Lamiaceae; genus Salvia; species Salvia rosmarinus. Next base: position 20,528 of record JAODLM010000068.1, read on the forward strand.
ATTAGGTTTAGAGGTCGTGTTTCTGAACCAGTGACAAGATTAGGTCGCCCACTGCGTTTGGGCTCGCTAGTAAGCCCGAGAGGTTGGCCATCCTATCACCAGTGAGCTAACAACAAGAGACGACAACCAAGCATATTATATGTAGTAAGAAATTAGTAGTTTTTTTATATCAAAATAAAATAAAATGTGCATGTGTACACCAAATCATCAACACATCGAAAGAATGGGTACACCCAATACCACAAAAATGAGTAATCATCACAAGAATCACCAACACCGCACCACGAATCGAACCCGGTCGCATGCAGTGGTACTTTTCACCACGCACACTATGTTTTATGTCTATTTTCCATCCATTTATTAAATTAATTCCCAGCCTCCATTCTCCAACTAAAAAGAATTGAAATTTAATATGCACAAGCATGGCATTGACTAATGATATCCCCAATTTCATGCTCGTCACTATGTAAGTTCAAATTCAAAGTGACCCCATAGTCGATAAAGCATCATTTCAAGCGGTTGACTCAACTATATTTCCTTAGAAAGAAGAAACATTAAATCATGAAAAGAACATTGAAAGTAGCGGTCAAAAACGCGATTAATGAGTCGTTGTTGGAAAAAGGTGTCACAAGAAGATTTGCAGCGTAAACGTGAAATGTAAAGGTAGGAGATCAAACTAACAATGAATTTGAAAGTAGAATACAATGAAATCGAAACTGTGAACAGATGCCGAGTCGAGGAGGCCTCTTCCAAGACGAGATACGCCTAGTGCTTCTGCTCGCGTATCGTCCCAAAGAGAAACGGCTGCCTCGCAGGTGGGACACAGACCAACGAGCCCTGAACCGACGGAGGCGGCGAGCTGACACAAAAATATGTATGCAGTGAGGTTCTGTATCGGAATGCTTTTCGAGGTAGCTTATGCCGGGAGACATGTCCTATTTATAGCGCCGCCCCTCATGGGAGACATGCGAGTCAACACCGCATTGATTGGTGTTACGGAAGTTATGTCCCCTATCGAGCTGCGCGTTCTGGAGACAACGCGGCACGCCCGCAGAGCCATCATGTCGGAGGCTACCGACTGCACGATAACCGACAACGCGGCGTCGTGTTCATTGGACGATCCGACGCCCTTCACGGCACGAGCCCAACGGATTGGCCACACGAGGCTCCTGGACCAACCCATCGCCACAGCCCAACGGATCACACGTGGGCCTGACCAACTTCATCTGGCCGATCAAACGCCGATCCAAAATATAAGGACAACGGGCCACGCAACGTCCTTAACCAGCCCACGACAGCCCAAAGAACAGCCCAAAGACCACCCAGACCAATCTGCAAGATCCAAGATCCAAGATCCAAGATCCACGATCCACGATCCACGATCCACGACCCACGACCACGGACCACCGAACCGAACACGAACCGAACCGAGCCGAGCGAGCCGGGCCGGGCCGGGCACGGCGCTGGCGCGGGCGCTGGCGCTGGCGCGGCCTGGGCGCCGGGCGCCGCTGCACCGCCGGCAAGCGGCTACAAGGGTTTTCAACCATCACTTGTGCACATAATTATACTAAGTGTTCAATGACCCACTTATATAGACAATTAATGAAGGTACATTAATCAATGTGGGATAAGGATTAATTAATCCATGCTTATCCCATTAATCACATAACTCCATGTTTAAGTGACCAACTTTGATCCATTATTTCACCACCGGAATCGGATTTGAGAAGTGAATACACCACGATCATCTACTCGAACGTAGATCGATCCTATGCCGCTTAATTTCACAAAATTAAACGTTACGCCACTCAAAATCTTGGTCAAAGTAGCTTCCGGAAACTCGACCACATATATAATATTATATATATCACGCGATTTTCAACAATCCCACATGAGTGGAAATAGCCATATGCATGATGCAGCACAGCTACCTCCTCAAGAGATGTTAAAATATTTGGACAGTGGTTTATGGCCTGAACCTTCCATAGTTAGTACCATCGAGTACACAAGGATTAGGACACGATGCTCAACTATTCCCCACTAATCGAAACAATGGTATTAACACTTTAACACCTCAACCTCATCCGCTCACGCTTGATTCCATTTTGCCATGGACATCCACTTTGGATTCATAAGTGTTTTGTTTGCGGCCCCACTGCACTTACATAGGTGATTCTTACCGAGTATCTGCCATACTCAACCTCCTCGAGGTATCTTAGAATCATCGAGAGTCAACGACTCAACCTCACCACTAGGCAAGTTTTTCAACACTGCTTGCTTTTAGGAACGACTAACTGAGTGTTTATACACGAACTCATATAGCTTAGTTCTCCCATCGAACCAAGTTCTGGGATCTCCAACATCATGGTTGTTACCACTAGATTGTTCTTAAGATGTGGATTTTAGTCCCATTCCTCTAAGAACTTCGATCATTTGATCCCGTCAACCATTGGTTACGATCGCCAGATTATTCATCGACTGACATAGTCAATGATATAACCCCACTGAGATCAAATGCCTCACCGATATGTCGCGACGATATGTCGAGACTTACCATTATACAAACCACTTTTCGCCTTCCAATAGTCGTTGGCATCACAATGAATCATCACCGTGGCACGGGTTTAGACCAACATGGAATATCTTCCAAAATTACGAGCCACTGCTTCCTCACCTTTATCCAAAGCTATGAATTCGATTCCATGGTGGATCGGGCTATACACGCTCTGCTTCTGGATCTCAAGAAACAAGACCCCAATCGTGAACACGCACTCCACTTGTAAAGTGAATCTTCGTGTCGATATCCAATTGGCATCACAAGCACCTTCTGCACGGGATATCTCGTGAATGCAGCCCATGATTTGAGTATACTTAGTACCTCAAAACTCTCACTAAAGCCTTCCAATGCTCCTTGCTGATTGCCTGTAACGACTCAATTTGTTCACTACTAGCGCTGGTCGGGTGCAATTTGTAAGATACATCAAACACCGATGACCTTAGCATAGTCTTCGCCCAACTCATCCCTGCTCTTACTCAGTGAACATTGAGCTCTAATGGGTCTTAGAGCAAACTATCAAAGCGTGAATTTCTTAAGCACTTTCTCAACGAGTGAGATTGTGTCAAGACAATTCCTCGATCTTCTTAGAATCTTGATTCCAAGAATCACATCGCTAAACCCATGTCCTTCATGTCAAAATTTCTATTTAACATGCGCTTTGTCATTAATGACTTGAGTATTGCTACCCATGATCAACATGTCATCTAATACACACTATAACATAACCATTATCGTTGTTCTTAACGTAGACACATTTGTCACACTGTTGATTTTGAAACCATTTGCCAACATTACATTGTCAAATTTCAGTGCCATTGCAGGCGCTTGTTTCAAACCATATAGAGACTTCACGAGCATACCTCGCCTCTCGACTGGTACTACAAACCCTTCGTGTTTCTATATATACCTCATCCTCGAGGTCACCATTCAAAATGCGCTTAACGTCCATTTGATGAATCTCAAGATTGTAAAGCAAAGAATTGGAAGCACCCTAATAGACGTAATCCTCGCACGTGAATAGGTATCAAGAAATCGTATACTCTTTGTTAAACCCTTCGACAACCAAACGGCTCTTTATACTTTTCAATTGATCCATCCGCCTTGTACTTCTTAAGGATCCACTTGCATCCTAAGGGCTTACAACCTTCGCAAATCAACCAAGACCCAAGTGTGGTTTTGCAAATGGAATCAATCTCACTTATGCCCTCGCCGAGCATCCCGTCCGCCGAGCATAGGCTACTTTGATAAGTTGGTTCTTCGTCCAACATGAACGCAATATAGTCGTGACCAAAGTCCTTCTGCTCGACTCTATGCCACGCCTCGGTTCCGACCTCTCTCGATCGACTCGATCGCTATGCGAATCGGTTCTTCCTCCAAAGGTTTAGAACTCAAGCTTCACCATCGCCTTTGCTATGAATGGCTTCACTCTTTATCCTTATCTTTACAGGATAAACACTTTCAAAGAATATAGCATTCCTCGACTCAATCGTCAGTCCCCACAACATATCCGCACCTCCGACCGCGGATCGAAACGATAGCGTCATCAGTTGCATACCCAATAAAGATACAATCGATCGCTTTAGGTCCAATTGAACTTGTTTTGAAGAGGCACCTCAACCTTCGCCAAACACCCCCACACTTGAGATATTTCAGACGATGGCTTTCTTCCTTTCCACAACTCGTAGGAGTGACATCCTTACCTTTGAGTGGAATCTTGTTCAAGATGTAGTCGGGTCCAAACAGCCCCCACAAGTTCGGGCAACCGAACTAATCAACAAAGCATTCATCATCTCCTTATGTGTTCGATTTTACGCTCAAGAACGCTATTAGACGAGGTGAATATGAGTCGTTGGTATTATACCACTTGCATAATGCCTCAAACGAGCTACATATTCTCCCTCTATCACTCGATGCCTTAATTCGACAATTAATCTGATTCTCGCTTCGCTCAAGTTTTTAAAAGCTTTTAGCCTCGCCTTTACTTCTTAGGTAAAGATAAAATATCTTGCAACCATCAATAAACGTGATGAAGTACTTTTACCACCTCTAGTTTGTACAAACTTTAAATCACACACATCTGAATAAGTTCTAGAGGCTTAGGTCTCGCTCTACCGAATGAAACGTAACTCAGCCTATTTTAGCTTCCACACAAACCTCACATTTCGCTTTGTATTAACTTCATTTAACTTTAGTAAATCTAAATTTACTAATCTTTTATGCATTTAGATTAACATGTCCTAATCTACAATGCCATAAATCGTAGCACTACCAAGTAAGAGAAGTAGATGCTTTTTCATTCATCATAATTTTGGGTACACCAGACTATTACATTTAGTTTGAAAAGACCCCTGAGATAACCTCTACCAAGAAACTTTCCAAACTTAGTCAGATAAACTTGTCCGACTCAAAACTAGTCTAAAACCTTTATTAACTAGAATAGAGCCCGACACTAAGTTCTTGCGAATGTCGGGACACGCAGACATCCTTCAATGTGATCTCAATGCCGGACGCCATCTTGAGCACCACATCACCAACTCCGCAACCTCGGACGAAGCTTGGTTCCCCATGTTGAGCTTCCTCCCTCAACAGCTTGTAGGTGGAGAACGATCTTTCGGCGATACGCGCGCGCTAGCCAAAGTGTCGATGAACCATCCACCTGATTCTCGACGTGATCGACTTCTTCTGTCACCACAAGAGCCAAGTCATCCTTGTCCCATTTGTCAAGTCCTTCTCGACAACGCTGGTAACTTGCTTAGCCTTCTTCTTCAGTCGACCAGCCTCTACTGTGTGGCCATGCCACAATTATAGCCCTACAAACTTACGGAAACCACCTTCCTTCGCTTTATCTTCGACATCGACTAACACGCTTGTCGGAGGACCGCCTCCAACAAAGTTGGCTCTAGATCGATCAAGCCTTCCCTTTAGTTCTAGTTTCTTCACGCCGACTCGACGGTCGACGATCAAGTCTTCAGTGTCATATCCTCGCCAGGCTTAAGGTAGACCTCAAGTCTCTCCACCCCGGTAGCTTTCATCGTAGCGACGACAAAGCCGTCCGAAACAAGGTGTTCTTCTTGAACCTTGTGCACAATGAGTTGAAACTCTTGCACTGGTCCATGATCGGTCGAGAATCGACCATCTTGTAGTCCAAATATTCGCACAATAAACTTTTTAGACCTGCATCATCACTACAGTATTTTCTAACAGATCCCACATACTTTGATGTCACTATAACAAAGATAAACACTATACAAGCCATCTTCTAAACTACCAAGTATAAAATTTTACAAGGTAGTCGCCAGCGCCGCTTGTCATGCGCCTGACGTGAAAGTCCATTACCAAATTTCCACGGCGGCTCATCTTCCACCAAGAAGTCAGCGGCCCAACGTCGTGAGGTAGAACAGATCTTTGCCGCCATCTCAAGTCGGATCCTCCAAACTCTGCGGTTCTGCTGGCGGCATCATCCTCGCGGTATGAAAGCGCCAGATCGATCCAGATCAATCCACCAAAGACCACATGTGTGTCAAACACGGAACTCGAATGAGAACCACCTGTTAGATCCTATGGATCCAACAATGACCCACCAAAAGGCAATGTTAACCAAAGGAACCACTAAAAGTGGAACCAATTGTTGAACCACTAAAGTGGAACCAACACCCAAAGGGTCCCATGGTCATTCCAGGCATCGAACCAAACATGACCGAAGCCATTGTGCAATCAGGTAGGAGGCAACTGGAAGCGCAGAAGAATAGCGCCATGAGGCAGTGGTGAAATGACATCTCCAAGCAAAGGTTTAGGTTTCAAAGTTTTAAGTCAATTTTAAGTCCGACTCTTCGGCAAGTAATATCTCGTCTTGCGATTGTTGGAAAAGTGTACGTAACAAGACAAGATTTCGCGACTAACGGAAATGTAAAGGTAGGAGATCAAACTAACAATGAATTTGAAATGTAAGTAAATACAATCGAAATCAGAAAACGTGAACAGATGCCGAGTCGAGGAGCCTCTTTCCGCAGACGAGATACCTAGTGTTTCTGCTCGGCGACGTCCAAAGACGAAACGCAGCTGCTCTCGAGGCGTGGCACAGACCAACGAGCTCCGCCGAACGGACGGAGGCTGAGGAGCAGCTCGACACGAAAAATATGTATGCAGGAAAGGTTTGTATGCCGGAATGCTTGCAGTGAGGTAGCTTATGCTGGAGACATGTCCTATTTATAGGCGCGCCCCTCACGGGAGCATGTTGAGTCAACACCGCATTGATGTGTACGGAGTTATGTCCCCTATCGAGCGCCGCGGTCGAGACAACGGGCACGCTTTCGCAGAGCCATCATGTCGAGCGCACGACGTTACGATTTAACTGACAACGCGGCGTCTCAGGACGATCCGGACGCTCTTCAGCTACAGCAGCCCAACGATCCACACGAGTCGGGCCCCACCAACTCCATCGCACAGCCCAACGGATGCCACACGAATGGGCCTCGACCAACTTCATCTTGGGCTCGATCAAACGCCGATCCAAAATATAGGACAAGGCCACAACCAGCTGAAACCAGCCCACGAACAGCCCAAAGAAGTCCCAGACCACCCAAAGACCAATCCAAGATCCAAGATCCAAGATCCAAGATCCCGATCCACGATCCACGATCCACGGACCACGACCACCGACCACCGGAACCGAACAAACCGAATCAAACCGAGCGGAGCCGAGCCGGGCCGGGCGGCACGGCGGCTGGCGCTGGCGCGGGCGCCGGGCGCCGGCACCGCCGGCCCAGGCGCTCATGCTACAGTGGGCTTCCAATCATCACTAGCACATAATTATACTATGTTCAACGACCCACTTATATAGACAATTAATGAAGGTACATTAATCAATGTGGGATAAGGATTAATTAATCCATGCTTATCTCATTAATCACATAACCCATGTTTAAGGACCAACTTTGATCCATTATTTCACTCACCGGAATCGGATTTGAGAACGTGAATACACCACGATCATCTACTCGAACGTAGATCGATCCTATGCCGCTTAATTTCACAAAATTAAACGTTACGCCACTCAAAATCTTGGTCAAAGTAGCTTCTAAACTCACCACATATATAATATTATATATATATGCACGCGATTTTCAACATCGCTTTTCAGGAAAGAGAAGGTTTCAAGCCAATCTACCTTTATATGATAAAACTTGTTCTTGTTTTCCTGCTTTCGAGCGCTGGGTTCTAATATCTAGTACAAGAAGTCTTTAATTGGGTATTACCCAAGAGTAAATAGCTCTTTCCGGCGGGTCTCTGCTTTTGTTTACGAGGGTTCAATCCTCTCTTCCAACTTCACCTAATTAACTATAGTCGAAGCCATACCCAATCGAAGATGTTATCCAAATTCAAGTAATTGTAGTAAAACATAAAGGTTCGACTTTTCTATATATTTTCGACAAATCAGCGAGCTCCGCCACCGAGCTCACATTTGTTTTTTATTAAAATAATTATATATTAATTATATGTAAGAATAATTAGATTTTATTAATTTATAATTAAATTTATTAATTTTAATTTATTAATTCAAAATTAGAATTTATTAATTCATAATTATGATTTATTAATTCACAATTATGGTTTATTAATTCAAAATTAGGATTTATTATTCAAAATTGAGGTTTATTAATTTATAATTAGGGTTTATTAATTCATAACTAGGGTTTATTAATTCAAAATTATTGCTTATTATTCAAATTGGGATTTATTAATTCATTAGGTTTATTAATTCAAAATTATGATTTATTAATTGAAATTATTATTAATTCCAATTATGTTTATTAATTCAAAATTAAGATTTATTAATTAATGATTAGGGTTTATTAATTCACGATTAGATGTATTAATTCACAATTAGGGTTTATTAATTCCAATTAAATTTTATTAATTCAAAATTAAAATTTATTAATTTATAATTAGAGTTTATTAATTTAAAATTATTAATTATTAATTTACAATGAAGATTTAATAAATTAATTAATTTTAATTAGAATTAATTTAATAATAATTAATTAAATAAAAAATTAAGTGTTGGTCTCACCATCCCATCTTATAATTGTAAGCATTATTTTTCTTTTCTTTTTTCTAATTTTTTGGAATATATTTTCTTTAAAAGACAAGATAAAATGATCTCGTTTTGGTGATGTAGAGTATTTTAATTTTTCACATCATTAAATTTATACAGATAGAAATGTCACACATAAAATATGATCGTCAATTTATTTTCCTACACCAAAATGTATACTATTTGGTTCAGGAGAATCTATACTTTTAAATCGTTTTCTTTTCATCTATCTCACTATCCAACGGTTATGAATATACATGCCTTGGGGTGAAATACCTCAGCACACTGAAAACGCATTTTCATTTCCTATATTAATTAACTCTACACAATAATTTTTCATTCACTGAAAATTGATTTTGAAAAATAAATATATTGAATTAGTCTAAACTAAATGTAGTTTCCAAATATATAATTTGTTTCAGTTTCTGCCAATTAAAACTTCATAAAAAACAGGTTATTAGTATATAAATACACTAACTTTGATTGATTTTGATTTTATACAAGAAGTTTAAAGGAGTATATAAATACACAAACTTATTAATTGTAGTAATTTTACCATAATTTATTTTTCACGACAAATCAAACCGCATACTATTATAGACATGACGAATATGAACGATTTGAAAATCTTAAAGTCTTGTGAAGAAGAATACATTGAAGAACTCACTTTTTATTATTTACTCCATTTACAAATGGTGGGTTTAAATTTTTAATTTTCTCTTAGTTGTGTTTGTGTTATATTCCTTTTCTTTCTTTCTTCTCAAGTGATATTGTTTTGTGTGTTAACGAGTTAATGTACGATTTCGCTAAGTGTAATGTTTTTTATATTTTATTTATTAGTTTATTTTCGTCTTTATCAACTCATCATATCAAGCTACGCGTTTAATTGATTAAAAATAAATCGTGATAAAATTACTAAAATTAATAAGTTCAGATTTATATATTCCTTTAAAGTTTAGTGTTAATGGAAGAATTGCACAAATCTTAACATTGCTATCTAATTTAACTCATATATTAACACGCTACTTTTACTCATTTTTAATTAAAATTACAAAATATCCTCCCTAACCCGCGGCCAACCCATTTTCCATCCAACCATCCTCCCCTCTCCGACGCCAACCCTCCTTCTCCCAGGCCACCCTCCCTCCCTACCCACCAACCCTCCTCTCCCTTTCCTGGCCAACCCTCCTCCCCTTCCCATCTGCTTCCGACGCCAACCTCTCTCCTTCCCATCTGTTCGCCATCTGCTTCCAACTACCAACCTCTCTCCCTTCCCATCTGCTTTCCGACGACCAACCCTCCCCTTCCCATCTGCTTTCCGACGGTCAACCCGTATTTTCCACCGCCAACCCATTTTTCGCAATTTTCTAAGCCAACCATTTTGTTTTAATTTTCTTAGGGTGGATTCAACGCAGAGGAGGAGGATGGTTGGTCACAGCAGTGAATCCGGGATTTTTATTTAAGATAAAATTGTACAAATTAAAACGATAAACTTAACATACGAGATAAAACGATAAGAACTTAACATAAAGTTTATATAAGATTTTCGCCTAAAGTTTATGTGTAAAACAAAAATAGATCAAAATTGTTTATTTAATTTTTTTTAAAGTCAATTCAAAATCAAAATTATATCAATATTCGCAGATTTATACGTCAATAACCATAAAAAATCAGAAACATTTGTCACATCATTGATTGTGTCAAAAATATTATATACCTAGCCAAGAATTAGGTTGGGTTCATCCTAAACCTGTCGTGCCCTCAGAAATCATCTAAGATCGCCTTTCGTCCTAAATTAATCTTTCTTTATCTTAGGAAAATCAAATTCCTTTCATAGTCTTTCCTTAAATTTCACCTGATTTCCTTTTAGGCTCAGATTTCCATAATCCGCAGCCGTACTTCATGATCTGATTCTTAGCTGGTCAACAACTTAATCACTACTGTAATGACACACCTGAAAATCTGCTTCCCTATCAAATATTGCTGCAGTATTTATTACATGCCTTGCCATGCTCACTGGATTATTTCTCCAACGCCGATGAAGCCGAAAACAAGGTAAAATCCGAAATCTTTCACATAAAATGGCAGCATTTGTATATAAACATTTGTAAAATGCTGCATGCATTGGTTAAATTTCATTAGCATCTAATCATTTAAATTTTTTACCGAATGTTCCCAGATAAAAGAAAGGTACCCGGAAAAGATTTAGACTGAATGGTGAGAGAGAAAGAGGTTAATGGAAAATGGTTAAGTTGAGAGATGACAATGATGGTGGCGATGGTGGCAACTTTGATGATGGAAATGATGTTAAAAAATTAGGTTCGCTTTTGATCTCAATTTTCAGGTAGAGAAGCACGTTTTGATTCTTGTAAGCAGAGGCTAAGGAGTTTGTTTGATCAACTAGTTGTTGCTTTTTGAGAGATAAGTCTGCTGGCAAATTTCATAGGCCTATTCCAGCATTCTGTGGCGAAGGGCGACCGGTTGATTTGTTTAAGCTTTTTGGCTTGTGAGGAAGTTTGATGGATACGGTGCCGTTTCAAGAAATAACTTGTGGGGTTTCATTTCAGAGGAATGTGGACTAGGATGTGGTGTGATTGCATCCCTCAAGTTGGTTTATATGAATTATTTGAACGAGCTGGATCAATGGCTTGAACAAGTGTTTAGCAAGAGAGTGTTGGAGGATGACCATTGTGGATTTATCCAAAATTGGATTTATTGTCTCAGGAGTTGGAAATTAGGTTCAAAGGTTTGTTGCCGGACAAGGAAAAGCAAGAACAACTAGAGAAAGTTACTAAATTTGTGGGAGAGGCAAATGAAAGGGCTGCTTTAACGATTGATGATTTTGCTTCATCAGCTAATAATGCAACAGCAAAGATTGTGAATGAAGTAGATGGCGTTTGTAGAGGACAATTTAATGATGATGATGATGGTGACACCATAGGATCAGCCAAGAGAGTCATTGACAACATTACCGACAAAGTCCTAAATCATAGAGAAACTACTATTGCAGCTGTTGAAATGATGATGAAAATTCTTCTGCTCATGAAAAAATGGTTCTTGTATATCTGCCAAAAAGTTGACAAGATCACATGTAGAAAACCTGACTGTTCTGAAAGTGATGTTGGAAATGTGGTGGCTTCTGAAAGAGGAAACAAGAATCTCATTCCTTTACAGAAATGCTGGAGTGGTTGATCCATGTTGCAAACGCTCAGGGATCCTTCAGTTGGGCCAATACCTGAATGTTCCAAGTGGAGTGACAGGCATGGAGAGTTCTGACTGAAGCCTTGTTCGCTCGAGAAGCATCATGGATGAGAAGGCATGCTAGTAAAGCTGCCGTGAAGTCCTTCTAAAGGTAATCGCTTTATCTCTTCTTTATTGTTTTCATGGTTCTATGTATGGCAGATCTTTATATAAATAACTAAATAACTAAATTTGATTCACCTTGTTGCACCTCAAATCAAAAATATTAACTGCAAATCTGCAATTCCCCAATTAAAGTTTGTGTTGAATTTTCTACATGTGTCTATCAAGTTTTTATTTTCTTATGCTTTTACACTATTCAAAACCAAAAGGGGTTTAATAATGGCATTAGTTGTCTAGTTGAAATGTGTCAGTGATTAGCCCTCTGGCTTGAGCTGTTTTAAGAGAATGATTATATGATTCACATGGTCCAGCTCATTTCTTGTTCTCCAAGTTTATGTGTACTGTGTCCCTTATGGATAAGATTTTAATACAAATGACTTGACATACTCAATACTCTTGTGTTCATTAGGTGAAAACAGAGACATTTTCTGGAAATAGTTAGCATCCCGGTTTAGCTGCAATGGTTGTAACTTGGTGAATATAACTATGTTTTGCTGTTTCTGTATCATATATTACCTTAGATTGGGACCTAGGTTTTCCTTTCGGGTAGCTCAAATGAAGGGCCTCCAGAAATCACTATGACATTTTACACCAAAATTGATGATCATTTCTATGAGATATGTTCTAATAGTTTTGAATTGTAGAATGCCATATGTTTATCATGTAGCTGGAAATGTCCTTCATAAAACACATGACATATGAAGTTAATTTTGGAACTATAGTGATGAAGCTCTGATATTGATAGAAGTGTAGAACTGTCTTAATTTTAATTGGGAGCTGAGACATATACCAAAATTAGTAAAGAATTGTAGCGACTGAATGCTAACAGATGGTCTGTGGGGTGTCCATAATCTTGCAGGAAATTATTTGCTTTGGTCGAATCATAAAAGAAGCTAGTCGAATCATAACCGTGGATAAATTAATCAAGACACCGATTTGATTGATCTTCTTCATTCCTCAGTACACATCCAATATGAAAGAATCTCATTCCTATTTGATTTAAAATGCTTGCAACTTCATGGGAAGTTTCATTTTATGGTCCTGAGGAAGGAATTATTGTGCTTAGAATTTGTCCTCACAGATGCCCAGGTGGTTTGCACTTTATAAATTGCCTTGATGCAATGCTAGGATTTTTTTTGTGGGCATAATTTTCCGACCTTTTATGCTACTTTATAACATGTATGTTTTATCTCAAGGTCATTTCCATATGATTCCAATTTAGTTTAAAACTTATCTAATATATGCATTTCTAAAGATTGCACATAAAGATTACAAGCCCCACCGTTGTTTGACAATCACATATAATGAAAATCATGAAAATGTCATAGAAGCATATCAATCTGTAAAACTTAGAAAGGGCATGTGCATATTCGTGAACAGCTTATTAACAATAAATTAGTTGCATCACAGACACAATAATTGAGATGATAATCTTGATAGATCTATCTCAAATTCATGTTCTTGTGGTTTATTCTGATGCAAGAGTCTCAAGCTGTGGGTTTTGATGTTGCATGCCAAAAGAGATGATAATGAAAATTTGCTGCACTAGGAGGTGCATGGCAATGCTTATTGAGAATAACTATTTGAAAGCTCAATAACAAAATTGTGGCAATCAAGTGGATAACTTGTTACTGTTGAAGAGTAGGATAAATAATCAACATATTATGTATATTATTTTAAAGTTTTGTGCAATCTGAGGCTGAGGCACACTCTTATTTAGGAATCCCTGTATTGAAGTGAAGGTACTTAGATAAGAGATGGAAAAAGTTTTAAGTAATTAACTCTAGGTATCATTACTTTTGAAGTGCTTAACTTTATATAATTGCTAGTATCTGGTGCATTTATTTATTATGCATGTCAACCTATTGAGACCGTATTTTTCTTTGTGTGATTGCACATCTTGGATCCTTTATTTATTTCTTGCAACAAGATTACTTGCTAACACATTGAGGAATATTTGCTATTCTTGAGGTTACTTTCAGTGTTTGGATAGCATCCGATTTGGCGGTAAGTGACTAGAACCACTGAGATACTAATGATGCCCAGTAAATGATTGCTGGGTGTTTCTCCTAGGTAGAAAACTGTCCAGTAATTACTTAGGTGAAGCTGTGAGATTTTCGAGATGCATACTTAGTCCAGGCAAAAGGGCCTAGTAAGGCTGCCTATTTGTTTGTATATGTTTAATAATGTGAATACATGGTAGTCGATGTGTGATGTCTGTAATTTTCTGGAGCCCCTTCCATGTTAACCTTTAATGGTCAGATAACCTGTTCTAGTTTGCCTTGATCATCTTGGATTTCCTTAGGCTCGGTTTAGCTGGTTGATACCATGGACAAGAAAACATATCAAGTTAATTAAACTGTTTACTTGTCTTTCTGCCGACCATGAAAAATCAAAATCGCGACTTGTAATGAATCCAACATGGAATCCCTTGAGTGAGTTGTGAATCCACCTGGATCTGGCAAGTTGGCGCCCACTAAGAGGTAAAGCTTAAAATAAAAAATCAACATGACATAGATACTTCATCTTCTCACAGTTTCTAGGAGGTAGAAAAGATACTGGAGTTATCAATATCATTACTGGAAATATTTAGGTGCAAACGTACTCTTTCGTATACTTTCCACAGGCTATTACTTTTACATGTAGCCGTTGATGATGGTCTTTCTATTCAGTTGATTCTCACTTTTCATTACATGTTATGATGTGGATCAGGATCAACAGAAAAGCCAAGGATGCTTCCTCAATGTATGAGGACGGTTAGCAACCACCAAACTACAGAAAAACTAAGACATAGCAAAAGAATACCTTCAACAAAATGGCACCCATGTTTGTGCTGCAATTCTTCTGCAGCCCTCATACTAGAGATATTAGTCATCGAGAAGCAGATGTGGCTAGGTCGAAAGCCCCATCCAAAGTAGCTGTTACAGTCTAAGGAGCAGCCTCCAATACAAATAATCATAAGCCCTGTGATGTGCCAGCTGAGAGGGAAGTCTCCATCGGTCTTTCAAGCAGAAGTACCACAATGGACTGGTATCATCTCCGATAAATTCCAAGTGGCTGGGCACAAGAATGTGGCCCAGAAGATGGTAAAAGGAGCTCCATTGTTAAAGTGTATCCAATTGGAAAAGGAAAGCAGCATCGGTGCAATTGCTCGCTGATTCTGTTGAATGTGTTAGGTTTCATGTTGCCGAGAAGAGGTTAAAGCTGAAGCAAGAACTTGGCTCACTATTCTACCGCTGCGATTCAACCTCATGGGAGAGGAGGTTTCGCTTTCTTGGACGGAAGAAGAGGAGAGAATATTCAGAGATAATATGAAGTCTGACGCTGCTTTCTGAACAAGTTCTGGAACAACGCTGGAGGTTCTTACCTTCCAAATCGAGGGAGAAATTGGTTAGCTACTACTTCAACGCTTACTCTCTCCAGCCAGAAGCTATCAGAACCGGTGACTAAGATGTTATGATGATGACGAAAAAGTTTGTGGGTTGATTGGTGGTGGTCTTGGACATAAAGCTCTATATATACCTCGCCTAGTTCAGTTTCGTGTACCCTGAACACGGAGTCGACAGAGCTCTGTAGTCGAATCACAAGGTCTGTGTTTCTTTCTTCCTGCAGCCTTACCAGCATGAATGCCTTTGATCAAGTTATAGTGTTCACTAATTGCTGGTTATGCTGAACTTGACTGTCATGATATATTGCATACAGGTTATAAAATGGAAGTTCCAACAATTTTGAAGTAGGTGGTTTGGTTGTTGATCAAGCTTTGTTGGCTTGTAAAGACCTTTGTATTGATGCTGAAAACCAGGTTAACAAGTTTTGGTTTCAGTTCACTTCATGATAGCAAAGCATCTGTTTCCTCTCATCTTCTCTCTCTTCATTTTTCTGAATCACATAATTAAATCCTACACTTCATAAGTGATCACTAATTTATAATTAGCAATAAAACCGCAACTAGACGGTGTCTATTGTAATCAAATAGCAAATGAGTATCGTATTCACGGACCGAATCATGAAAACACAAGAATAATAAACATAAATGATTCATCATTATTCGTAGCAACCAAATAGATGTAGGAAGTCGGATAAAAATCGAGAAAATAAAAACAAGAACAAAATAAACAGTTCTAAAAAGTATTAGAGTAAAAGATTGATTTTAGAGAATGTAGTAATATAATAGAAATCACACAATTAATCTATAGCCTATTAACCACAATTAAGTCAATTCGATGAATAATCACATAAATTATATAGTCTCCTAGACTGGCCCTAGTAGTTGATTAATATATGTTAATATTTCGCTGATTTCAAGAACACATAAAACTCCAAAAATATATAAGATTTATTCTCCTACAATTAATACTAAAATTGTCAAGTCTTTAGATTAATTATGAATTCTGAATTTGATCACATAATTAAAACCGCTAACTCTTTAATCGATAACTAGCATGCATCAATAGTGATAAGTTATTCAGCATAAAATAGCACAATAAATTAAAATCATAAATTGACAAGTAAATAGGCCCATAGATCAATTATCTAAATTCTTACTATATAATACAAACCCTAGAATCAATAGAAATTTAGTTACTCATAACAAAATTAAACATGAAGAAATAAGGAAAACATAATTGAAATAAATATATAAACCCATGTAGATGTTCCACAATAAAGATCTTGTCAAAACTTGAAAATAAATCTCAAACTATTGTATGAAGCTCTAAAATAAAATAAAACTCTAAAAAATATGAAAAATAATTAATGAGGATTTGAGAATTGAATGTAAAATCAAGTATTTGGGAGATGTATTTATAGATGGAGAAATCATCTTGAATCCTAAATGGATAGATAGATATATGAATCTAATAGAGATAAACTATAGTGATAAGATAATTGATCAAAATGAATCAATCATAACGAGGAAGGTAATTGGATCCAACTAGGAATCAAAATATAAAAATAGGGAAAATCCGAAAATTATGAAAATTGAAAATTCACTACTATCATGCGTGACTTTCTGTTTGACCGTTTCGTCCGAACTCGAATTACGCGGTTGTGCTTAGTACGTCAAGATGTACTTCAATTCTATTCATTTTTAATTCTTTAATTGCTTCTCCAACTTTCGAAAAATTAGAAAAATTATCTACGAGTATCAATTCTTCAAATTAAAAAAAACTAATCAAAAACTCATTCCAAATATGATTTCTATCAATTAAGTCACATAAATGCTTTAAAATCCATTGAAAATTTATGTTTGTCAATAAGCAACAAAACTAAAATATATTACCTTTATCATTGTGGGTTTCGTGAGATCTCGATATTTGGATCAAACACATATCCAGATTGAAATGTGAATTTAGATCGAGGGGCCCAAATAATTATAATTTAAAATATAATAAAAATAATTATAAAATAAAATTAATATTATTTGAATCGGTAATTGTTTATACTAAATTTCTTGTTCATTATATTTTGATATCTTGCAAAATAAAATAATAATATTTACTAAAAATAACTAAATAATCAATCTATAAAATTAAAATAATAAGAAAATTATAAGTGTTTAATATTGTAAATAGTATTATCTTACGCTACTCAAATCTTGATTTTCTTGTACCATTACAAATCAACAATGAAATCTAAATTAATTTAATCATAGGATGGAAATGAAATATATAAACTTAAAAAGTAGCAAAAAGAACCATGTTTGGTATTTAGAATTTTAAATTTTAACAATTATGATAAAAAGAAAAAATATTGTTTTGTTGTCTCTTAGAGCTCATTGTTTTGTTATGAAATTCATGTCCCCTTAAATAAGTTTAAATAAATATTACCTATTATCTAAAATAAGTTTATCATAATCTTTTAAAAATTGATTGATCATTAATTTACATATAAAACTTTATTATTTGCATATATCTTTTATTTTATCATCATAAATCAAATTATAGAAAAGAATTAAGAAGAAAAGAAAAAAGAAAAAGGAAAGAAAGAGAAGAGAAAGATAAAGTAAAATGTAAAACGAAAGAAAGAGAAGAGATAAAGAAAACGAAAGAAAAAGAAAGAATAACAAAAGAAAAGGAAGAGAAAAAGGAAAAAAAGAACAACCGAGAAAGAAAAGAGAAAAGAAAAAGAAGAAAAAAGAACATAACGGATTCGAACCTCGCATCCGTCGCTTGAAAAGGAACCTTAACCAAATGCACTACAGTCTACTAAGACTTTTGTAACATTAAATACTATATATTAATAATAATTTGAAAATCTAGGGCATGGGCCTGCAGCCCAATGGCCTCCTGCACATATCCATCGGCATATGTGATTATAAATACCAAGCAAAACTACAAATATGTCAAGTTTGGATTTTAATTTTGATTCGTTTTACGGTGGGACGGTTCTATACAATTTTTTAATTTGGTTTATTTCAATATTGTGGATTGATTGTCCATGCTTGTCCGTTAAGGTTCAGTTATAACATCCTTAGTTTTGTAAATCAGTGGTATTGTCTTCACATATTCATTTTTGATCATATTTGATATTTTCTTATTTGGAAGTTGAAACAATAGATGATTACCTTATGATTTATCACCTAGACATTTTTAAACTCTGAAATATTTGGTGAATTATTTGTAATGGATCTTCTATTTAGTCTTCTCACCCAACGAAAATGAAAATATAACCAAAATCATCTCCCTATCCTACTTGTATATATAGTCGGTTCGATTGAAAATGGGTTGGGTTGAGTTGAAAATTGATTTGACCTGTGCAAATATACAATTTTTATATAAAAGGCCAATATTTACCCACTCTTCTCCATCAATTGAACTAGTTCGGTTCGTTTCAGTTTACTTCCTCTAATTTTCTTAAGAAAATAGACAGAAAATATCCATTTTAAGAAGGGTAATTTTCTTAAGAAAATAGAAACGATTTTAGTCACACCTGCCCACGCGAAGTTGTGACCACTTGGGCACAACTTCATCAAGTTCCTCGAGAAGTACTTTCCGCCGCCCGCATTCGTAATATGAGGAAAAGGATAAGCAAGATCAAACGGGCACGGGAAACCTTTATGATTATCGAAGGTTTAAACAACAGCAGCTAAATGCCCTCAACATCAAATTCCGCACTCATGATCTAATCCAATATTTCATGGTCAAGTTAAGGCAACCGAGAAAATTTGGGTGAATGCAGCATGGGGGATCGATAATGAATAAAGTTCCCAAAGGAGGCCTTTAGATTGTTGGGCGAGACGGTCAAGAAAACAGAGATCAAGGCGAGAAGTTCCGAGGCAAGCCGCTACTTCTTTAACCGTGGAGACCAAGCCGGATAAACTTTGTAACCTGCTCGACAAGTTCATAACCAACACGGGCCGGGCAAAAGAAAGCTAAAGTTTGCCAAATCTGCTGCCGCGACATATCACACTGATCAATGCCCCACCCTTTTGAAGAAGAAGTCAATGCAAAGGTCAAAATGGTAATGGACAATACGAACAGAGGAGATATGATCCAAACACCCAAACCTATAACCCAGGATGGAAGAACCACGGAAATTTTAGGTGGTCTAACAACCAAAGAAGGCAGGACAACAACAACAAAGAAGACAGAATAATCACGACTATAGCTAGAATGGGCCATCGTTATCAAGTCGCATACTATGGCACGAGAATGTGAAGGCTCAACAAGAGAACGAGAAATTCAAGGTCGAGACAAGTGAGTCCCTCCAGAGCCTTGGGAACCAAGTTTCCCAATCGACGATCGCCGTGAACGCCTCGAGAAGAAGACGCCTGGAATTTACCTCCACAAGTAGAGGTAAACGAGCTAGCCCAAGGGCCATGCCGGATTTGGGGCATCTATAAACGCCATGCCCTTGTCAATGTTTAACGAAAAATAAGAGTGGAAACCACGACCCACGCCAACACGAGTGGTTATCCAATTAGCGAGAGGTCCAACGCTCATCCGTAATGAATCATCAAGACGATTGGTTGTGCAAAGTGGAGGAACTCATATTTCCGCAGGGAAATGGACTTCTATGTTCTAGATATGGGCACGATGGGTAACAAATCCCTTGTCAATCGCTATGTTATCGGGTGACCATTCATGAAGGCAGCAAAGTGTAACCAAGTGATTGATTGCGACAACGGCAAGTTATCCCGTGAATTTGACGGCAAGAGACGGACGGTGACCTTCAACATCTTCAAGGCCATGGAGCATCCGATTGATATTGAAGTCGTGGAATTCATCGATCACATTGAACCCATGGTGAGAGACATCCTGCCCGAGATAGGTTTGCAAGACCCTCTGGATGCAACCATTCAAAGTGGACTTAAGGAGGAAGACGCTCACGAAGAAATAGCTTACGGACAATGTCGGGAGGCCCTGCTTTATTTGCGGAGCGAGCCCGAGGGACTCAAGTGGTCAATATACCAGAACATGCCCAAGTCGGGGAAGAAGAAAAGCTCGCTCCATCCCTTATAAGAGCTCCCAAACTCGAGCTAAAGACTCTTCCTCACCACTGAAGTATATATTTCTAGGGAAAGACGACACCTTGCCCGTGATCATCAATGCTAAACTTAGTCCGAATCGTGAGGAAGTCATGAAGAATGTTATTGGGCAATACAAGGAAGCTATTGGATGGACATTGGTCGACATCAAGGGCATCAGCCCATCCATATGCTCACAATATTTTAATGGAAAATAAGCCAAACCGCACGCGATCAACAAAGGAAGTTAAACCCAACTATGAAGGAGGTAGTCATGAAGGAGATCTTAAAGCTTCTCGACTTAGACATCATATATCCCGACGACAAGAATGGGTTAGCCCAAGACACGCCGTGCCCAAGAAGTCGCATTCTGTAGTGAAAACGAGAAAGGATAGCTGATCCCAACAAGACTCCAAACAGGTTGGAGAATGTGTATTGACTATCGAAAGCTCAACACAAGAACCGAAAAGATCACTTCCCATTACCCTTCATTGACGAGATGTTGGAAAGGTTAGCCGGGAACAAATTCTTTGTTTTTGACGGATACTCGCCACATGCAGATCCGGGTTGCCCAAGGTAATCGTGATAAAACCACTTTCACATGCCCATTCGAACATTTTCTTACGTAAGAATGCCTTTCGCAGTGTAATGCCCTGTGGACATTTCAATGATGTATGATGAGCATCTTCTCGCACTTGTTGGAGAAATACATCGAGGTCTTTATGGACGACTTCACCGCTCACGGGGAATCATTCGAGGAGTGCTTGATGAATTTGGAGGTAGTCCTACAGAGATGTGTCGAAAAGAATTTGATCCTCAATTATGAGGAATGTCATTTCATGGTACAAGTAGGGATTGTTCTTGGGCACATGGTATCTGAAAGAGGGATAGAAGTAGATAAAGCTAAAGTAGAGATCATCGCCAAATTGCCCTATCCAAATTTCAAGAAAGCAAGTGCGAGGTTTCCACGCACTGGATACTACAGAAGATTTGTGAAGGACTTCACGAAGATCGCCCAGCCCATGACATGACTACTCCAGAATGATGTACCATGGGAATTCAATGAAGAGTGTAAGATGGCTTTTGACACTACAAGAACAACTTAATCTCAAAGACCGATCATCCAAATTTCGATTGGGGTATGCCGCTTGAAGTTATGTGTGATGCAAGCGGCACTGTGGGAGCCGCCTTGGAACAACGAAGAGGAAAGGAAAGTCATGCTATATACTATGCCTCGAGTACTCTCAATGCCGCCCAATGTAACTACAAAGACAACCGAGAAAGAGCTCTTGGCGGTCGTCTTTGCTTTTAAAAATTTCGATCATACCTAATCGGGCCAAGACAATCGCTACACCGACCACACCGCCTCGAGATACCGATGGCCAAAAGGGAGTCAAAGCCATGACTGATCAGATGGATCTTGCTTCTCCAAGAGTTCGATGTAGAAATCAAAGATAAGAGTGGAGCACATAACCTTGTGGCCGACCACTTGAGTAGGATACTAAAGGGGGAAGACCCTGTGCCCATTGCGGAGACCTTCCCTGAAGAACATTTATACTTTATTCAGGACACGGCGGATTTTGAACCATGGTATGCAGACGTGGTGAATTACAAAACCACTGGAGAACTCCCTATTGGGCTCACTACATATCAAAGAAACAAGATCAAAGCAGACTGTCGCGCCTACATATGGGATGATCCCTACTTATGGAGAAAGTGTGCCGACCAAGTCCCCGCGACGGTGCGTGCCCGGAAATGAGATCAAAGACATCCTGAATCACCGCCACTCCAAAAAATGTGGAGGTCACTTTGGGCACAAGAGAACAGCGAAGAAAGTGTTAGACAACGGATTCTTCTGGCCCACGATATTTAAGGATGCTTATGAGCTATGTAAGCAATGTAAGGAGTGTCAATAGGAAGGAATTATCACAAGGAGGAATGAGATGCCCATGATACCTATCCTCCCCATCGAAATCTTTGATGTATGAGGGATGGACTTTATGGGACCATTACCAAGCTCAAAGGGCAACGCATATATCTTGCTTGCAGTGGACTATGTTTCGAAATGGGTTGAGGCCAAGGCAAGTGCCACCAATGACTCAAGGGTGGTTTCAGCTTTTCTCAAAGCTAATATATTCAATAGGTTCGGCGTGCCCAAGATAATTATCAGCGATCAAGGAACCCATTTCCGCAACATTACTATCGCTAAATTATTCGAGAAATACGGAGTAACCCATCGGGTAACCACAGCCTACCATCCGCAGGCCAATGGGCAAGCGGAGTTGTCCAACAAAATCATTAAGATCATATTGAGGAATGTAGTGGGACCTATAGGTAAGATCGGAGCACTCGCCTCGACGACGCTATGGGCATACTGTAATCGCATACAAGACCCCTTGGGCATGTCACCGCATCGAATTGTGTTCGCAAGATGTGTCACTTACCGAGAACTAGAGCACAAGACATTTTGGGCAAGAAACAAGCTCAACTTTGATTGGGACCGTGATGGCCAAGCTAGAAAACTTCAACTTCAAGAGCTAGAGGAGATACACACGCCTCGATTTAAATTAATGTCAGGCAAGTTAACAATCAAGTGGTGCGGACCATATGAAGTCAAAACTCAATTTCCGAATGGAGCCGTCGAGATCGCAGACCTGAAGACAAGAAAGACCTTCAAGGTCAATGGACAACGTCCGAAGGCTTACTATGGGCATCATGAGATAGACCCATGGGAACTGCATCAAGTACAAGCCCCAAACAGTGGAGAGTAATGAAAGGGTCTGGTCGAGCCACGACGATAACCAAGGCGCTGACCAGGAGGTAACCTGGTATTTTATTTGCTTTCTTAGTTGTTTTCTTTTTTGTTTTTTATTTGGCTTTGCCTTCGTTTTACGTGTGGTGTTGTGTTGGTATATATACAGGAACAATTTGTGATCACGATCGAAGTGAGCAAGATGAGACACTTCGTTTTCTCAGTGGGCAAGAGGGTAAGCTCCAGAACGTGTGGCAGGCGGTTGTCAGAAGAAAAGACGTATCCGTCCCATATATCTAGCCACTCCATCATTAACTCCCTCTCCCACGTCGCCTCAACTCTGGAACTTCTACCTCTCTCTCTCACAACCTAACCCTAGAAAAAACAAACCCCCATTCACTTCCCAAAATGAGCACTCGAAAAACCAGAGCTAGAAACACCACGAAACTCTCCGATTCCCCCTCCGAGCCAAATAAATCCACCAAGCCCGAAACAACGATGGCCGCCCCCTCTGAAACCCCTACCACTCCCGAGATGCCCAAGAGCCCCTCTCCAGTAAACTTTGAAGACTTAGAGAAGATAATCGAGGAGACGGTGCCCTCACCCACAACGGAAATGCAGGAAGAAGCACCAAGGGAGACAACGGAAAAGCCCAAGAAGAAGAAGGCCAAAGCGATTAAGGAAAAGGCCACTCCAGTAAAGGAAAAGGAGGAAACCCCAGCCAAGACGGAGGAGTCCGCCTCGGACGAAGCTGACGAATAGGAACCCTCCGGGGAAAAGGAGAAAGATGAGGAAATAGAAGAGACCCCCGCTGAAAAATATTCCGAGGGCACCACCACCGCTGAAAAGGAAGCCTCGTCGGAAGTTTCGGTACCATCGCGAAAAGGAACCCGCGGTGAACTCGCCAAGATGGCATCACCCTCCTCCGCAAGAGGGAAAGCTGTCCTGACCGCGGAGAGGCCACCCCGAAGTTCATCCACGGGACCACCGACGAGGGGGATTTTGAAGCCCAAGACGCTTGATATGGAGGTGTTGGACAATCTCGGAGTGAAAGATGAAGTGAGGAAGTACTTCGCGAGGATTAGATGGGGAGCGTTTTTGAAATGGCCAGGACGACTATACATCACGCTGGCAAGGGAGTTCATTCAAACCCTCGAAGTAAAAAATCCTAGCAAGGTGAAGCTGACCACGGATTGTATAAAATTCAGGCTGATGGGCAGTAGCTTCTCGTTCTCCCTGAATGATTTCAATTGCATCTTGGGCATGACAGAAGTTTTTGAGTTGAAGACCACGGAGTACAAGGAGGCCTTCACCTTCATACCCGAGCACACCGGGGAAGAATGGAATGAAAAATGGGCGACGATTGGTCTGGGCACGACATTCAAGTCAGGATACGCAAAGGGCAATGAACTGAAGAGCAACGCACTGCGGATGTGCCATCGCCTCTTGTCCTACAGTTTTTTCGGCAAGGTGGACAGCAGCAACTCCGTCTCCCAACAGGAGCTGTTTATTTTGTGGTGCATGGAGCATGGCCACAAGGTGAATTTTGCCGCATTCGCTGTTGCCCATTTCAAGGACATTCTGACTCACCCAAAGCAAAGGATCTCTCTTGCCCACCTGGTGACTGTCTTGGCCACAAAGCTGAAAGTACTGGACGAAGCAAACACCGATCTGGAACCAGAGCCCGAGCTGTATATTGATATGGCTATGCTGGAACGAATGAAGGACATCTACTATGACCAGGACGGCAGACCTGTCTTCACTGAACCAGCCCTGATGACCAGACAACCCTCGCCAGTCTCCCAGTCAGCCAGGAAGGGATTCAGAGATAGCCAGGAGGAAGATGAGGACATAAAAGCCCGCTTGACCAGGATGGAGGAACAGCTGAAAGCTACCCATGACGCCCTACTTGCCTACTTTTGCCCACCACCGGATTGTGTATCCAGCCCTCGACCTTGTTGTCCTCCCTTTTGTTTTCTTTGTTTGTTGTTTTTTCTTTTGTTTGCTTTGTTTTTTTTGTTGTTGGTGGTCAACCCCTTTTTCACCCACTTTGCTCAGGGCAAAGTGTGTGAGTGGGGGGTTGCGTCTGTTTTGCTTTGTCTGAGTTAAGAGAGTTGGTCCCCACTCTGACCCACTTTGCCCAAGGCAAAGTGTGTGAGTGGGGGGACTGCCTACCTTGCTCATGTCGTTTCGTTGTTTGTTGTTTGTGTTCCCTCCTTGTTTATCCACTTTGCTCAACGCAAAGTGTGTGAGTGGGGAGGGGTTCTCGTTTTTGTGTGTCGGTTAGCATATTTAAATTGGTGGGATTGATTGGCCTGTATTTTTCTTGTTGTGAATAATGTTGGTAATTTTAGGAATTCTGTTTTGAGCATGACCGTATGTAAATAAGGATGACGAATTGAATTTGAGCACACATGGTGAGTTTTGAGACTAAAATGTTGTATCTTGATCAACACAGTTTCCTTTCTTTTATGTTTTTTGACATCTTCACTAGGTTTCTGCTAGAACTTGCGTGCACTCTTATATCGAGGCCTCATTGACTTAGCTAAAACATTTAGATGACTTAGGTAATTTTTCTTTCAAATAGCCCACTGAGCCAAAAATGTCCTACCTATTGTTAATCCCTCGTTCAGCCCCCTTGAGCTTAATGAATTCCTTCACTCACTTAAATTAGCCTGGAAAAAGAAGCCTACCCGGTCAATTGGACTTAGGAGCTAATAGAAGAGAAAAGCGAACAAGAAGGGAAGAACAGTAGCCTCGTAATGGGCAAGAAAAAAAGGGGTTACCCAAATTTCAAAGAAATGGGCAAAATGCCCAATATAAAGAAGGAACCCAGAATTGAAAGGAAAAAATGAAGGACTTTAAATAAAAAGGAAATATATTGACGAAGTCCTAAGATGTTTGTGCTGAGGCCCGTAAGAAGAAGGCGGAAGGAAATCCATGGAAGTCAAAACAATTTCCTCAAACCTAAGTCCATGATGACCCTAGCCCCGTTCCAAAAATCTCCCACCTATGTTTTAAGCCCCATTACAGCCAAATAAAAGACCTAAGGATAAATGTTTAGAACTTTGTCTAAACGGTGGAGATGGTAGAGGGCATGCAAGCCTATAGCATAGTCGAAATGACAGATGTCCTGAGCGTATACACTAGCCTATACACAAGAGTGCAGAGCGTTGGTGAGGAAAATGCCCAATATGCTCAAATTTGTATTTTGACTTGTTTGATGGTCGTTGCTTGAATTGAGTCTACTTGAATCACTGGCTTGTTCCAATGAGCTTATATTGGCCGAGATAACCCGCTTGTGAAGATGTGCTAACCTTTTGTCTTTTGAGTCCTTTCTTTTTTCCTTTGTCTTGGGAAAATTACACGTGCATGCTTGAGGACAAGCATGTTTAAAGTGTGTGTGTGACGAGCCCAAGTTTTGTGCTCTTTTTTCTGTGTCTTGTCTAGGTCTAGATCGAGTCTTTTGTGTCTGGGAGGACACACTGGTCTGCAGGGGCAAGGCAGGGCAGAAAAGGGCAATACGGAGTGAAAACTTGCATGGCGGACGAACTGAGATACGATTGTATCCCGATGGCACAAGGAGCTTAGCTCACAGTCAGGGTATCCAACCCCAGTAGCTGTTCCGTTACACGGCGTGACCTCCTTACAAACCGCACAAGTTCAATCTCCAAAAGGTTAGCTAATGGGCAAGCAGAAGTGAAGAAGAGAAGCAGAAACTAAGAGAAGAAAGAAGGAAGAAGAAGGAAAAGAGAAGACAGAGAGAGAGGTGCTGGGCAAGAGATGCAGATAAAGAACAACCCGTGATGAGCAAGACACGCGGGATCAGGATGGATCCCGCAAAATCCGGAAAAGATGCACGCTGATACCGAATCCCATAAAAGCAGGAGGAGATCACCTCAAATCCGTCTGGGCAAGGAAACAATGCTGATCAACAAGGAAACCCATGGGCCATAACCGTCGCCGATCTCTCTCGGCCTATAAATATAGGATGAATACGCGACTTGTGCGTATCATCATCGACATCATTATCATTCGCTGCATTTTCTCGTTCCTTCTCACGAACCACACCACCACATACATTAAGTCCATTCGGGGCAAACTCTTTATTCGCCAGATGTTTGTTTGTTGGCACTTTGGGCTCGCCGCTTATTTCATTCAAGTAATAGTAAGTTGTTTTTTTCATGATGGTCTCAATTAACTGTTGCATGTTTGTTTATTTTATGTCCGTTAAGTCTTTTTCCGGTTTGGGTATAACTAAGTGAAGCATGATTAATATAACTCGAGAGCTCTAAGTAGGGCATTACGATCTGCATGCGTGTGTTACCGAAGCACTAGGTCCTGAGCAATATATAGCTTAACCAAACTCGGTGTGTTAGTCGCGAATAACATAGTGGGCAAGGGAGGGTTGCAAGTAATAATTGGATTAAGGTGTCGGGTGTCCCGCACCCCAAATAGTACGACTGGTGTGGGCGAGTTGGAGTAGTCCTAGCAGCTGCCTTTGCCAATACCGGGTCTGTCTAGATCATAACGCTGCATGTAGGCTTGCATGTACTTAGGTGTCCTCGTGCGTGGGCATTACGGGTTAGATAGTTTGCATAGGGTGTCCCTTGCATTTCTTTACAAAAAAATGATAGATTTGGAGGGATGCGTTGTGGGCGTGACGCGTGACAATGGGGTCACGACGTATGTCTCTTATAACCGGTTGATGCATGTCATGTAGTGAAAACCTTTGCACCTATGACCGAGTGTTAATCATCTTCACCAAGTTGTTGCCCAAGCCAGATTCGTTTATTATTTGATATTCCCCTTGAGTTTGTTTCAGGTTACTTTAGCCTTACCTATAACGATCAAAATAATTACACCACTCTCATTCCTTTTAAGTGACATCGTGACATCAGAGATTGCTACACCAACTCCTCGTGGGATCGACCCTATACTTATCGCTGGCTACACCTGTGATGGGCAATAGGTTATAAATTTATTTTGAACGCTAAACGACAGCGTGTCAGTGAGATTCTTAGGTATGAATTCTTTTTCATTCCCGTCCTGCTTTACAGTAAATATTTCTGTGAATTTTTGTGGTTTAATGTGTAACCCTAAAAAACACACCCTACCCAAGAGTTATTCTCTATTAGTAAGTAGAGCTGACAAAATAAGCCCGGCCCGAAAAGCCCACCCGGGGTTTGGGCTTTAAATTATAGGTCCGAAAAAAATCGAGCCTAAAAAGCCCGTTCGAAAAAATCCCAGGCCTACCGAGCTTCGGACCCAAAAAGCTCGAGGTTTTGGGATTAAAAAGCCCGCCCAATTATATATTAAATATGTATTTTATGGCAACACACGCAGGACACGGTAGCTGGCAGCCTGGCACCCACTTTATGTTTTCACTTTTCAAACTTACCTTAAGTTTTGACTTTTCAATTAATTTTTTTACAAATTCAGACAACACACGCATACATGAGACATGACGACCCATTAAGAATCATTCTTTCTCTATTTCATCCTAAAACTAAAATGTAAAATCCTAATTCCTAACATCTCTCTCTTCTCTTCTTCTTTCTCAGCGGCGCCTCCCTCTCTCTTTCATCCTAGATATATCTCTTTCTTCTCCTTAGCCTCCCAACTCCCCAGTCTCACCCACTCACACAGGCACACACGCACACAGATTACAGATACATAAGCAGAGACACACACACAACCTCTGTCTCTATCTCTCTCTCTCTCTCTCTCTACGATTCAATCCCCATTGTCAACCTACACCGCCGTGAAATCGCTCATCGACGGCGTCGTGTGATGTCAGAGAAACGTGTAGATGGTGGTAAGATTTACTCCATCATCCTTCCTTTGATTTATTTTCATTTTCACTTATAGCTCAACATTTTCTCTCTTATTACAAATACATTTCAGTAATGTAATAATAGTTAGGATTCATTGACGTGTTAACCCTATAAATAAATAAATCAACATATACCAAATCATACATTAATATATTTTCTTTTATGATTCTTGTTACTACAGCTTTGTGCATAATAGATTGGTCCGTGATGGATTCTTGAAAATAAAAAGAATCTTTATACAATTCACTGCAGTATTTGTCCAAAGCAATGTAACTAAGCAAATTTTCCCAATTAAATGTACAAAGTCGCTCACTTATGCTTGTTATGATTTTTATAATCTTATAGGAACAAATGTGACTCAAAGTTTGGAGAATATGGATGATGACGTGATGCAATTTGTTGATGAACTAACTCCTACGAGCACTCCAGGTACTACTTTTGCAGTTGACTGTAGTAGTACAATTGACAAGTCTAAGGACAAGATTGCTAGGAATGATAAGCCTGAACTTTTTGATAGGGAAGCTAAAAAATTGAAGTATAGTGTGTGGAATTTCTTTGAGAAAGTGAGAAAAGTAGATGAAATAGAAAAATGCAAATGCAAATGTTGTCATAAACTTTTAACCTGTAAAGTTGAGTCGGGCACCACTCATCTAAGACGTCATATGGATAAATGTGTTAAAGCTCCTAAGTATCATGATGTGGGTACTTTTTTGGATAGTCAAGCCACATTGTTGAGGAAGTGGAAGTTTGATACTAAGACGTATAGGGATGGATTGGCTAGGGCTATTATTAAGCATGATCTTCCATTCAATTATGCTGAGTATGATGGGATTAATGAACTAAATAAGATTATAAATCCTGAATTCAAACCGGTTTGTAGAAACACTGCAAAAAGTGATTGTTTGAATCTGAGAAACAAAAGTTAACGAGTTTGTTACTTGTTCATTCTGGACGAATTTGTTTAACATCTGATTGTTGGACTGCTGTGACTACACGAGGTTATATGAGTGTGACTGCACACTTTATTGATTTAAATTGGAAGTTGCATGGTAAAATACTTTCATTTTGTGAGTTAGACGCATCACATTCAGGTCTTGTATTGTCTTCCAAATTGCTTGGAGTTCTTAAGGATTGGGGGATTGAATCTAAAATATTTTCGCTCATGGATAATGCAAGTAATAATGATAGCATGGTTAGAATTTTGAAAGATAGGTTGAATTTGCAAGATGGTTTGTTATGTCAAAGGAAGTTCTTTCATGTGAGATGTTGTGCACATGTTTTGAACATTATTAATCAAGAGAGTATAAAGGTTGTAGATGATGCTCTGAGAAGAATAAGAAACAATGTTAAATATGTTAAGGCATCAGATGGAAGGTTGAGGGAATTTTAAAAGTGTGTAGAAGATGTGAACTTAAGCAATGTTGGTGGGAGTTTCCTAAGATTGGATATGTCTACTCAAAAGAACTCGACGTTTATGATGCTTCAAAGTGCTATCAAATATCGTCGAGCATTCACTAGTTTGAGCTACAATGACACAAGTTACAAACATTGTCCGACTAATGAAGAGTGAGAAAGAGCAGAAATGATCTCTTTTTGGCACCATTTTACAATATCACAAATTTGATTTTCGGTTCATCCTATCCTACCTCAAGCTTATATTTTAGGCAAATTGCATCTATTGAAATGAAGTTAAATGAATTCTTGGCATCAAAAGATAAGGAGATCAAAGATATGGCAATAAGGATGAAAGTCAAGTTCGAAAAATATTGGGACTCATATTGTGATACTCTTAATTTCATTTGGAAATATTCTTGACCCAAATGGGAAAATGAAATACTTGTCTTTTGTATACAAGAAACTTTACCTACTTGAGTATGAGGAGAAGATGAATAGGGTCAATGATTCTTTGTATAAACTCTTTACTGAATATGAACGGCATGGAGTTGCATCAAGCTCAAGTATAACCACAATGGCAAGTTCTTTATCCATGGTTATTTCTCGTGAAGATATGGATATAAGTATAATATTACATTGCATATATTAATGAATATATGCGTAATCTTTATTAAAGGAGTTTGAAATGCAATTTTTTCAAGAGTCTTCAGTTTTGGGTAAATCAGAACTTGATATCTACTTGGATGAAACCCCTGAACCTCTCGGTACTGTGAACACTTCGGATGCCCTGGAATATTGGAAAAGAATGCTACTCAATTTCCTCAACTTGCAATGATGACTTCTGATATACTAAGTATTCCGATCACTACACTTGCTTCTGAATCCACATTTAGCATGGATGTCGTAACTTGAGCAAATACAGGAATTGTTTGCTCCCCAAAAATGTTCAAGCACTTATTTTTAGTCGTAATTGGTTGCATGGTTTTCAATTATTTGATGAAGATTCGGGTGATTATTTTGAAATATTTCTAACTTTCAATTTTTGCAATGATCTATTATAACTATTTGCATTTTTTTAATCTTCAATGTAGATGGGCAAGATGGAGAAGAGATAAAGTTATCTATGGAAGATTTCAAATGTAGGTGATGAGCAATGAAATTGAGAAATTTTAAGTTGTTTATTGTTTTGTTTTGGATTATTTATTATTTTAGATTATGATTGTGGAACTTTAATTTATTTTCCGTTGTAATAGCTATAACTTTGAACTTTTAATTCTATTTTTGTTGATTTTAAATTACTAGTTTCTATATTTAAATCTTTATTTTACACAATTATTTATCTTTTACAATAAAAATATGCAATTTTACATGTTAAAAAAATTGAAAAAATTGAACAGGTTTTACCGCCCACCCGGGGCTGGGCT
Source organism: Salvia rosmarinus (assembly GCA_036937905.1). NCBI lineage: Eukaryota > Viridiplantae > Streptophyta > Magnoliopsida > Lamiales > Lamiaceae > Salvia > Salvia rosmarinus. The sequence goes on from JAODLM010000068.1 coordinate 52,417, forward strand.
TCAGTTTCAATGGCCTAAAAAATTTCCAGCTCGGCCCGGGGCGAAAATTATAAAAGCCCGTCGGGCCGGTCCGACCCGCTACTTTTGTCAGCTCTATTGGTAAGATGTCATTTTCTAGCTAGAGACATTTTACCTATAAGTTGAGACTTCATTTGCTTTCCCGCCTATAAAAAACACATTTGTTTTTCATTGTAAAAACCACCATACGAGAGCGAATTGAAATAATATTTGAGCTTTCTGAAAATCTACATGTGTTGCTGAAGTTTTCAGTTTCTTTCTTCTTACGCCTAGATTAAGACAAGTGTCCCTATAATATTTCCCCTTCCCTTAAAAAAAATCCTTCAATTCTGCTGAACATATACTCTGGAAACGAAGGCTCCGTCCCTGCTTCATATCTTCAAAAAACTTCTGTGTGAGATTCTTAGGTATGAATTCTTTTTCATTCCCGTCCTGTTTTACAGTAAATATTTCTATGAATTTTTGTGGTTTAATGTGTAACACTATATATATATATATATATATATATATCCGTAATAATGGGAGAATACCATTGCAAAAGTCAGAACGAGTCATTTTTTTTTTTATTTTGAAAAAATTCATTGTAAATTTTCTTATAATATATACACATAAGGTCCAACATATTCAATTTCCACATCAAGGTATACTTGTTCAAGGTTCACGGTTTCTATAAAATATATACTAAACATTTTTGTAAAATTTCTACAAAATTACACTATGCTTAAATACTATCATGTAACACTAATACATCATAATATTAATCAAAATCAACTAAATCATTCATATCCAAGCTTTGAAACTCACGGTCCTCTTGCACATTTTTTAGCAATTAAATTCCAAAAATTCTAGTAAAATTACGTAGTCCATAACTAAGGTCCTAGATCAACATTATGCTATAACATTACTTAAATAAAATTTGTACATCAATTTCTAATTTTTCACACATTTTTGGTAATTTACAAAACATAGCATAGGATTTTTTTTAAATTTCTCAATAAATCACTATAAGCTTCTATAACATCATATAGCATTAATCCAACCTTAAATCAATTCCAAGAATTTTCGATCATCCTCAAAAAATTTAATAACATGCTTAACTTCAATTTCAAACATCAATATGCTTCTAGTTCATCATACTATGTATTATTAATTAACAACATCATGCTAGCATAATTATTTTCATAAGAACACATGCTTAACATAAGAATCGAACCATTGAAAATTTAAAATCTTAATGTATAATCGAAGCTCGTTTGATTTCTAACCTTTTTAACAGTATCGATTTAGTGTGCACAAGCTTTAGATCAAGGGTTTGGTGATTGAAAAGCAAGAACACTCAAGGCTTTTCTAATGGTGTAGCTCTCGGTAGTTTCTTGTTTGGAGAGAGGGAATGGCTTGTTTTGCTTAATTAATATTGCTTAAGTACAAGTGACATGAATTAAAGACTTAAAAATTTTCCACAATTCTCACGTCTCTCTCTCGTGTCTCTTTCTCACTTACAAAATTGGGAAGCCTAACAATGCTTTATGACTCACCATGCATACCTCATAAAAGTAAAATATCTCTTACACAATTTAAATGCTTCTTACAACACTTTGAACAACTAAAATGATTCCTTTGCTTTGTTGAAAATGAGCCGTCGGTTAACACAAGAAAAAGGGAGGAAATTTTATTTCATTTGTCCCATACATGGTACATAAATATCTAAGGCATTTATCACTTGAAGCCAAGTCAAAGAAGAGTTTTATATTTTCTTCTTACCTTTATTTGCTCACAAAACCTACGGCTATCACACATACACAACAAAAGAAAAATAATTCTTTTCACTTTGTGACTCATCAATGTATACCTCATCATACTTACACACCATTTACTACACCTTGGAAGACACAAAGAAAATCCTATCCCTTTTTGATCCCCTATGCGTCAGCCATCTCATGCATAAAGGAGGATGAATTTAATTGTTTTGTCTAATACAACAAATAGTATCCATACATGTACTTTATGGGAGCAAATCAATTCCAAGAGTTCCAAACAATCTTCTAACCTCTATATGGTCAAGAAAATACACGGCTCTCATCCCTCACACACATCACTTGATCATTACTTATTTTACTTGGTTAGAGTGTACATTTTATCCCACTTGATTCATTTAATCTCATAACATAGCAATGCAAGCACAAAATTGACGTAAATATTGCTACACTAATACAAGGTCACGGCATTTTCATTTCACAAGTGGTACATATTTTATTTTCATGCTATTTATAGATATATATCATAATATATGTCTTAGATGATAAATTATATCATAGGAAAATTTATTGGTATCATTTCATGTGAGAAAATCCTAATTTTCGAATTAGGGTTTTCGAAAATTCTAAACTTGTCCAATAATTAATCCTTAATGTTCTAGCATTATCTTAATGCTAAATAATACTCTAATTACATATAATAATCATAGGAATTTAAATACTATAATTTCTTGATCATTAAACTCATTTTTCTATTCATCTCTAAACGTTGACGTTTGAAACGTCTCAAAACGTTCATTATCGACTCATCTCAAAATGGTCGTAATAAAGTCGTAATCACTTTATTAAATCATTCCATTAATACTGGAATTTAATTCTAAGCTTCGTCACTTAGAAAATTTTACGAAATTCTAACTATCGATATTCAATCGACGTTAAAATACTACTGCCGAAACACTATATGTATTTATATTACTTAATTCACAATCCTTAGTGAATATAAAATAGGAATTCATTACTTCGTAATTAATCGAAATCATTATTCGATAAATTACTAATTCAATTATTTCGGCGAAACCTTAATTTACGAATTTAAATATCGTAATTAGGCATTTAATTCTTTGTGATATTACAACTCCAGGTACTACTTCTGTAGTTGACTGTAGTAGTACAATTGACAAGTCTAAGGACAAGATTTCTAGGAATGATAAGCCTGAACTTTTTGATAGGGAAGCTAAAAAATTGAAGTCTAGTGTGTGGAATTTCTTTGAGAAAGTGAGAAATGTAGATGAAATAGAAAAATACAAATACAAACATTGTCATAAACTTTTAACCTGTAAAGTTGATTCGGGCACCACTAATCTAAGACATCATATGGATAAATGTGTTAAAGCTCCTAAGTATCATGATGTGGGTACTTTTTTGGATAGTCAAGCCACATTGTTGAGGAAGTGGAAGTTTGATACTAAGACTTATAGGGATGGATTGGGTAGGGCTATTATTAAGCATGATCTTTCATTCAATTATGCTGAGTATGATGGGATTAATGAACTAAATAAGATTATAAATCCTGAATTCAAACCGGTTTGTAGAAACACTGCAAAAAGTGATTGTTTGAGATTGTTTGAATCTGAGAAACAAAAGTTAACGAGTTTGTTACTTGCTCATTCTGGACGAATTTGTTTGACATCTGATTGTTGGACTGCTGTGACTACACGAGGTTATATGAGTGTGACTGCACACTTTATTGATTTAAATTGGAAGTTGCATGGTAAATTACTTTCATTTTGTGAGTTAGACGCATCATATTCATGTCTTGTATTGTCTTCCAAATTGCTTGGAGTTCTTAAGGATTGTGGGATAGAATCTAAAATATTTTCACTCACTTTGGATAATGCAAGTAATAATGATAGCATGGTTAGAATTTTGAAATATAGGTTGAATTTGCAAGATGGTTTGTTATGTCAAAAGGAGTTCTTTCATTTGAGATGTTGTGCACATATTTTGAACATTATTATTCAAGTGGGTTTAAAGGCCGTAGATGATGCTCTGAGAAGAATAAGAAACAATGTTAAATATGTTAAGGCATTAGATGGAAGGTTGAGGGAATTTCAAAAGTGTGTAGAAGAGGTTAACTTAAGCAATGTTGGTGGGAGTTTTCTAAGATTGGATGTGTCTACTCGATGGAACTCGACGTTTATGATGCTTCAAAGTGCTATCAAATATCGTCGAGCATTCACTAGTTTGAGCTACAATGACACAAGTTATAAACATTGTCCGACTAACGAAGAGTGGGAAAGAGCAGAAATGATCTTTTCTTTTTTGGCACCATTTTACAATATCACTAATTTGATTTTCGGTTCATCCTATCCTACCTCAAGCTTATATTTTAGGCAAATTGCATCCATTGAAATGAAGTTAAATGAATTCTTGGCATCAAAAGATAAGGCGATCAAAGATATGGCAACAAGGATGAAAGTCAAGTTCGAAAAATATTGGGACTCATATTGTGATACTCTTAATTTCATTTGGAAATATTCTTGACCCAAAGGGGAAAATAAAATACTTGTCGTTTGTATACAAGAAACTATACCCACTTGAGTATGAGGAGAAGATGAAGAGGGTCAATGATTCTTTGTATAAACTCTTTACTGAATATGAACGGTATGGAGTTGCATCAAGCTCAAGTATAACTCCAATGGCAAGTTCGTTATCCATGGTTATTTCTCATGAAGATATGGATATAAGTATAATATTACATTACATATATTAATGTATATATGCGTAATCTTTATTAAATGTTTCTAAATTTTTTGATGTTGTTATATATATATATAATTATTGGAGTTTGAAATGTAATTTTTTCAAGAGTCTTCAGTTTTGGGTAAATCAAAACTTGATATCTACTTGGATTAAACCCCTGAACCTCTCGGTACTGTGAACACTTCGGATGCCCTGGAATATTGGAAAAAGAATGCTACTCAATTTCCTCAACGTGCAATGATTGCTTCTGATATACTAAGTATTCCGATCACTACAGTTGCTTCTGAATCCACATTTAGCATGGATGTCGTATCTTGAGCAAATACAGGAATTGTTTGCTCCCCAAAAATGTTCAAGCACTTATTTGTAGTCGTAATTGGTTGCATGGTTTTTAATTATTTGATGAAGATTCGGGTGATTATTTTGAAATATTCTTATTTCTTACTTTCAATTTTTGCAATGATCTATTATAACTATTTGCATTTTTTTAATCTTCAATGTAGATGGGCAAGATGGAGAAGAGATAAAGTTATCTATGGAAGATTCAAATGTAGTTGATGAGCAATGAAATTGAGAAATTTTAAGTTGTTTATTGTTTTGTTTTGGATTATTTATTATTTTAGATTATGATTGTGGAACTTTAATTTATTATCCGTTGTAATAGCATATAACTTTGAACTTTTAATTCTATTTTTGTTGATTTTAAATTACTAGTTTCTATATTTAAATCGTTATTTTACACAATTATTTATCTTGTACTATAAAAATATGCAATTTTACATGTTAAAAAAACTTGAAAAAATTGAACAGGTTTTACCCGCCTCGGTCGGGCTTCGCTTTCAACGGTCCAAAAATTTCCACCGGCCGGGCAAAATTATAAAGTCTGTCGGGCCGGTCCGACCCTCCACTTTTGCCAGCTCTATTGGTAAGATGTCATTTTCTAGCTAGAGACATCTTACCTATAAGTTGAGACTTTATTTGCTTTCCCGCCTATAAAAAAGACATTTGTTTTTCATTGTAAAAACCACCAGACGAGAGCGAATTTACATAATATTTTGAGCTTTCTGAAAATCTACATGTGTTGCTAAAGTTTTCAGTTTCTTTCTTCTTACGCCTAGATTAAAACCAGTGTCCCTATAATATTTCTCCTTCCCTTCAAAAAAAAAAAATTCATTCAATTTCGCTGAACATATTCTCTGAAAACGAAGGCTCCGTCCCTGCTTCATATCTTCAAAAAACTTTTGTGTGAGATTCTTAGGTATGAATTCTTTTTCATTCCCGTCTGCTTTCTGAAGAATATTTCGTGAATTTTTGTGTTTAATGTGTAACCCTATATATATATATATATATATATAGAGGAGGATCAAATAGTACCCGAGCCTGAGATAGTATGTAGTACTCAATCTCATCCACTCATCTCATAGATCCTATGGTTGAGATTTTTTCGGACTTTTTAAGCTTAATTTCGCTGATTTTCGCAAAAGTAAGGGTATATTAGTAATTTGATTTGTTATGTGATTGCGAAAACAAATCATGCATGTTTTAAAACTGAAAACTGCATATGTTTGAACACAAAACTGCATATGTTTGAACATAAAACTGCATACATGTTTACAAAAAAATGCATGAGATTTGTTTCTCCAGAAACTACATGCATATTGTTATATAGAAAACTGCATACGATTGAACATAAAACTGCATAATATTGAACACAAAATGCATATGAGATTGATTTCTCTCAAATTTATTCTCAAGTTTAGATCTATTACTTCTAACTTCATAATTCGAAAGAAAACATATGATTAACAATAAAGAAAACAAAGGATCAATAAGATAAGTGTTTGTGTATATTGGAGGAGATATAAAGAGAGATATCGAGAATGAGATTTTCTTTTTTAAAGCATGCATGTTTGTATTTCGTGGCATGCATGTTTGTGTTTAGTCGTATGCATGTTATTGTTTTATAATATGTATATTTTTGTTAGAAAATGTATAGGCTTATATTTTTTAGTATGCATGTCTACGTTTTAAAGAATGCATTTTGATGTTTTGTGGTATGCATTTTTACGTTATGCAGCATGCATATTTCATTTTCGACAGCAAAATTCCTCATTATCCTTCTCCGTCGTTTTGTCGTTTCTTTTCTCCGATTACGCGAATTTACATAACTACCATGTCTCCCAACCTTCAAAATCCACATCTCATTTTTTCACAAAATCTCTCAAATTTCTTCTCAAAATCTTATTTTCCTCTTTATCTTTCAAAATCCGTTGTCTTATGCTTCACACCGCTTGATGTCGTCGCCACCGTGGTTGTCGCACCGAGTTCAAGAAGATGAAAAATCGGAGGAAGAAGAAGAAGAAGAAGAAGAAGATGAAGTTTTTATTTTTGCCCAATATTACCCTGCGAAAATTAAAAGGATAAATAAAAGAAAAGTGGATTGCCATGTGTATTTGATCCCATATATTCAAAATGTGTGGTCTAGATTGAGTACTACATACTATCCGGGACCGGTACTACGGATATATATATATATATATATATATATATATATATAGGGTTGGATCCATGAACTCATCTTTTTGAGAACTTGAGAATAATGCATATGACGTTGATGATGCACAAAAGCGGTATAAACTTTCTAAAATTGTTGCACAACAAAATAATTTTAGAAAGTTTTCGTTATGCACAACTTTATACCGTTTGTGCATCATCTTCAACGCCTTATGGGTTCGCAAAAAAGATAGTTCTCATTTGATCCACTCCTATATATATATATATATATATATATATATATATATATATATATATATATATATATATATATATATATATATATCAATAATGGGAAAATACCATTGCAAAAGTCAAAACGAGTCATTTTTTTTTACTTTTGAAAAAATTCATTGTAAATTTTTTATAATATATACACATCTCATTCCTCAAATATATACCATTCCCAACCTCTAATTTTCATCTTCCCATTTTTTTTTCTCTCGAATAAAGATAGTCGAATATTCAAGCTCTTAGAATTCCAGCTCTTTTAATTCAAGATCCCAAAATTTTGAACCTTCTTATTTTTAAAATCCACAATACTATCAATATCCTTACAATCAACAACTTCTACCATTTGTCCACTAGTTCGAATGTATGTAATCCACAATTTCATCCCAAATTTTTCATTGCTCCGAATGTCACACATCATCCTTAGAATTTCATGCTGCAATCCAACTATCAACAATTTTACTCACAACTATGGCTGTAAATGAGCCAAGCTATTCGTGAGTTATTCGGAGCTCGGCTCGATAAAAGTTCGTTCGAGTTCGTTTATTGAAGCTCGTTAGCTAAACAAACCAAGCTTGAGCATGATAATATTCGGCTCGTTAACTCGTGAACAAGTTCGTTAACTGATTTACTTTGAAAATATGAAATTATTAACTAGATATAATTATTTTCTTTCTATAATTAGTAATTATTATGTTAAATCTCTAACTATTTTTATTTGTTCTAAGAAATCAATAAATATATTGTGTTATTATGGATAAAATAATTTATTTTTAAAATAAAATAATCAATATTCTAAACATATATCTAATTTAGAAAGCTTGTTTGGGTTCGATTAAAGCTCGAATAAGCTCGTGAGTTTGAAATATTCGATAAATAAAACTCGAGACTCGACTCGATACTAAACAAACCAATCTTGAGCACGATGGTGTTCGGCTCGGCTCGGTTCGATTACACCCCTACTCACAACCATATCAACAAAATGAGTCGAGCTTTGGATGATCATTTTTCGATTATGTTCAATCATCACCATTTCTATCTTAACTCTCAATTCCATCAGAGTACACTTCACCACAACAAGGGCTAAAACATATTAGACTTGTTGAAATCGAGAAAGTTGCTGCAAATCCAACAAAGAATAATAAGTCATCGAGATGGACACATTATGAGGATGTATGTTGTATAAAATCGTATACCACTATTTCTACTGATACCAAAGTTGCCAATGACCAAAATGATAAGGTTTTTTGGTGAAAGGTTTCCGTTTACTATAACGCTGAAAAATCGAAAAGTTGTCCAGACCGAACTTGAAAATGGATAAAAAAACATTATTATAAAGTAACACCCGAAGTCAATCTGTTCTCTAATTGGTATAGTAATTTCAATACCAATCAGGCAAATGGACAAAATGATGATGACGTAGAGAAAGTTGCACTTGTCATGTAGCGCAAAAATCACAAGGAAAAGAATTCAAGTACCGACACATATGGGAGATCATCCAAATTTGCGAACAATAGGCTCCGATCAATATGCCTAGTATTCCAACTAAGAAGGCCAAGACTTCAGAGAGATAGTGTAATACCCTGCATTGCTAAATACTGTTATATCGATTTATTAAACCACTAATGATTTTTGCAATCGATTAAAACTTTTAACTACTTCAATGAAATCGTGTTTTGTTATATCGAATAATTGATTTACCGCGTTTCGACGAACGAGAATTGAAATTGAATTAAGCACATTAACAAAAGTTGAGAATTAATACAAAATTATTTTCGAGCCAGATAAATTATATCGCGATAGATTGTCACGCATACTTTACCACATTCCATCAACCTTTTCCACCTTTTCAGCCACCCCTTTTACAACTCTTACCATCAACTTCCTATCAAAGCAACGTCAAATAGTACTCTAATCTAACCCCTATTAATTAGCATGTACTATATGGAAAATCATACACTATACATTAACGCAAGGCTTCACATTCATTCACCATTTCATTCGGCCATTTCAGAGGAAGAGATATTGAATTATTTCCAAAAGAATTATAGGTAACATTAAACTCAAAGTTCATCCTCATTTTGTTAGCATTCAATTACAGTGTATTTATAACAACAAAATTTGTTGGATTCCAGCTTTCACACAAGTTACAAGAACATCTAACCCTCAAAACATAAGGTATATCTCGAGCAACCTTCTCCATGTCTACTTCCACTATGTTCCAATTCAATAAATACCTTGAATTTATAGCATATCCACAGCAAGAAGACCAAATACATTCGGTCCTACATCTAAGAACAAAGAATGGAAATACATGAATCACATTGTTCGTAACTACTCAACACCAAAAACTTGCTAACTAAAGGAATTACAATTTCTAACTAGTGGAACCAATAGAAAACAACATATAGCATAAAATAAACTCCTTCGAACTTAGCCTCTGTGTAGTACCAACGCCTTTAGGCATGGAAGTGGCGTTGATGGCGGCACTATGTCGGATCCAGAATGTCGGCGGCGTTGTGCTAGCCACGGTAAGAGCCCTGACGACGTAGCAAAAACGATACAATGGTCAGACTTCCATTGACGCTACCCAAATGTGAAAAAAAAAATAAGAAAGAGAAGAAGATGTGAGTGATAGGAAGAGAAACTGAGTTGCCTTCAAATAAATGAACACATCTAGGTGCGTGTATGAGGGCTGGGGCCCATGGGCCCCAACTTTTTGAAAAAAGCTATATATATTTGATATGTAATGTAATATTCAAAATGTTTGTCCTAGTGTGATGGTTAGAGTTCTATTTGATTTCTCGGTGACCCTAGGTCGAATCCCACTAATAGCATTCTCTTCTTCTTTTTCTGGTTTTCCCTACTTTTTTCTCTCCTTCTTTTTCTGGTTTTCCCTTCTCTCTCTCTATCTCCTTCTTTTTTTCCCTTCTCTCTCTCTCTCTCCTTCTTTTTTCTTTTCTTTTTCTCGTTTCTTTTTCTCATTTCCTTTTTTCTTATTTTTCTTTCTTTTTTTCCTCTATTTCTTTCTTTCCTTTTTTTTTCTTCCTTTTCTGTTTCTTTCTTTTGGTTTGTGTTTGTCTCTCTCTCTATATTATATTTCTTCTCTTTATTTTGGGATCTTTTCCTTTTTTTCTTATATAATTTGTTTTATATTGATAAAATAAAATATGTATGTAAATAATAACACTATGTGAATTAATTATTAGCTAAACATATGTGCTCTCTATAAATATTTAACATTTAATAACTAAATCGATTGTAGTCTAATGAGTTATGATTTTTATCTCTCATTTAAAAGATCTTGGTTCGATTCCTTTTATTTACATATTTTCTTTTTTCTATATTTATTTTCTTTCTTTCCTTTCCTTTATCTTTTTCCCATAATTTATTTTATGTTGATAAAATGCTATTTTTTTTCTTTTTCTATAATTTATTTTATATTGATAAAATAAAAGATATATGCAAATAATAAAGTTTTATATGTGAATTAATATTACCAATCAAATTTCTAAAAGATTATAATAAACTCATTATATTATTAAATTATTATTATTTTATAATTTTATTTTATTATCTTTTAAAATTATAATTAATTGGGCCCCGCATAAAAATTCACGGCAAACCTGCGTGTATGTAGTGTGTTGATGTTGGAGAGAAGCGTCAAAGAGATAGTGCGTGTGTGCGTATGTTGTGCATCACGAGGAAAGGGATGATGTCGAGAACGGCGTGACGGCAGAGCAATGGCTGCGCTGCTGGATCTGGCATCGCTTCACCGGAGGAGATGGCGCCTGGCAGCACTCGTCGGTTTCCACCACGGCATCGCCTCATACCAAGATTAGGAAGTTATAGAGAGGGAAGGAGATATCGTTGCATGTGTGAAGGTGTTTGAATGTGAGAGAAAACTCATGTGTGTATGTGCGTCACGAAGGGACAAGACAGCGGCACGGTGGCATGCACGTCGACGGCACTCCGCCGAATGAGAGGCGACAACGAGCACCTCAAGTAAGAGTGAGATAGGGGTTGCCCTCTGTGGAAGGCGAGAAGACGAGAGAGGTGTAGATAAGAGAAAGAAGAGCAGAAAATGGGATACGCCGACCACAACACCGGCGAGGACGCTTCATGGCGAGACCCGCACGGCGACGACAAAATAGGAAGGAGATAGTCAATGGCGGAGCCGAATTATTTCCTGGGGGCACAATTAATAATAATTTTATTAGATATTAAGATAAAATTATAAAATAATAATAATTTGAATAATATAATGAGTTTATTATAATCCTTTTAGAAATTTTATTGATAATATTAATTCACATATAAAACTTTATTATTTGCATATATCTTTTATTTTATCAATATAAAATAAATTATAGAAAAAAAAATTACATTTTATCAACATAAAACAAATTATAGAAAAAAGAAAGATAAAGGAAAATAAGTATAGAAAAATAAAAAGGAAAATATGTAGCTAAGAGGTATTGAACCAAAATCTCCTAAATGATGAAAATCATAACCTATTAGACTACAATAGATTTAGTTATTAAATATTAAATATCTATAGAGAGGGCACACATGTTTAGCTAAGAGTTAATTCACATATACAGTGTTATTATTTATATACATATTTTATTTTATCAATATAAAATAAATTATATAAGAAAAAAAAGAAAAAATATAAAGAGAAGAAATAGAATAGAGAGGGAAAAAAAGGCACAAATCAAAAAGAAAGAAACAGAAGAGAAAGAAAAAGAGGAAAGAAAGAAAGAGAGGAAAAAAAAAGGAAGATAGAAAAGAAAAGAAACGCCGAAACAGAATAGAAAAAAGAAGAAAAGAAAGAGAGAAAAAAGAAGGGAAGAAAAAAAAAAGGAAACGGAATAGAAAAAAAAGGAAAGAAAGAGAATAAAAAGAAGAGAAAAAAAAAGGAAAAACATCAAAAAGAAAAGAAAAAGAGAAAAAGGAAAGGAAGAAGAAACCAGGAAAAACCAAAAACGCGTCAAAGCTAAGGGTCGAACTTGCGACCTCCAACAAATAATGAAAGACCTTATCCATCAGACTAAACGAAAGTTTTGAGAATGTATTTACATGCAAATATATAGCTAGTTGTTAAAAAAAACTGGGGGGCCCTTGGGCCCCCCAGGCCCCAGTGAGGCTCCGCCACTGGAGATAGTAGACCTCTGAATCTGCATGTATGAGAGAAAGTACGATAGAGTGAGCAGCGAGAGAGAAGACGAAGAATCTGTGGCCATGGCAGTGCAATCGCCGTCGGGACGTCGCCGAGTTGGGACGGTGCGACGAGCAAAAGAGAGGGACGGCTGGTAAGAGTGAGAGATAATAGAGTAGGGTTAGGGCTTGATGTGTTTTTAACTGCTCTTTTGATAAATGGGTTGGGCTGCACTTATTATGGGCTGGGAAAAAAAAGGAAAGATGGAGGTAACACAATCTATTGGGCCAAAATTAGTCTTATTATATGGTGGCCCAATTCGAAGATTATACTAACTGTTCTATTTATTAATTCGATTGGGCTTGGGTCTGGAATTATTTATTTTAGTGGCCCATTTCAAAATTAATAGTGAGGTTGGGCTGAAACTCATAATTACCTAAGTTCTAATAAATTGATTGAGTTCGCTTTATTAATTGTATGGACTTAATTAATTAATCCTAAAGGATCTTAGCCTTAAAATAGTAATTAATCTATTGGGTTAATTTTTAATTATATAATAATTAATTAAGATCCGTCTAATATTCATAATTAATTAACGATTGATTTCATTTTAATCAATCATGCGAAAGAAGTGTTCTTTAATTTCTAGACATTAGAGAACAAGCTAGAATTCTCAACATTTATTAATATCGACAAACAGAAGACTTAGTAAGAATGTAAAACCCCTAATAAAATATTATCGAATAAGATTTAGAAGTTCTTTCGATAAGAATGGTCATTCGATTCAGATTTCTTATTTATTTTCTTACGATAAATGTCGGACAACGGAGTGACGAAACAACAACAGAAAGGATCTGAACTTGCCAGCAATAGTGCTGACAGGTGGACTTTCTTATGTATAAACAAAGTTAAACATAAGTTGAACAATTATTTATTTCAAAATCTTTGAAATGAAAATCTTTTTAAGTATTGTCTAGCCATGAATGCTTTGATATTGTGTATGATACCTATCTGTGTTTGGCTATGTCAAAATCTCAAAATCAAATTCGAGTCATGTGCTAGGAATCCCTAGACAGAATTAGTGTAGACAATGGTCGTGAGTCATCCTAGAGGGTTGGCCAGTCCGGTGACCGTGGAATGAGGTATCTTTCCTGGACACAACAACAGTTACAACTACGAAGATTACAAAAGAATTTAGACCGATAAGTCGAGCTTTACGATTCACAAAAGAATTTAGTAAGCTATGGCCTTTTAAGATAAAACCCCTTACGTTACTGTTATGATGACGTGACAATTATATATGTATCTTTCTACATGTGACCACTGAGTGCTTTTGTACTCAGCCCTACATGTATTTCTAAATGTGCAGGTGGAGCAGTGATGAGTGAAGATGGAGTGCCGAGCAGGCTTTTGTCAGATGTATTAGATAAAGTCTTTGTGAAGATGCATGCCTTCATACATGTATCTTAATTTTATATTCTGCGGCGTACACTCATTTTTGTAATCAGTCTAATGCTCGATCCTTCGTTATCAAGCCAATATTATGTACTTATTATGGTCGGATCCTCGTGACTGACCAGTGTTCATCTATGATTTACCTTGGATAATTTCCGTTCAATTCAGTTCATTATAGCAAGATCAGTCTCATTTCTACCACTTTTTCTAATTTTCCCGGCTTGGCTATCCTTACAAAGTTCGGTCTTGACAGATAGTCTTTCTTCTGGCCATGATATGTCTCGCTTACATCCAATGGGATAGTAGAAAGCTAAGAGATTGGTCAAAGAGAAAAGTAAAGTTGCTAATGAAGCAAATGCAGAAAAGTGAAAGTTGATGCATGAGATGCAACATGAAAAGATGAAGTAGAAAGCAATAGATCAGGAGTTGGAACAAAAAAATATGAACATAACATAAAAAAAGCTATAAACCAGGACGTCGACTGTCAACGGGAAGAATTTTAATTTATCTCACAAAATACGAGTGGATTTTTCGAAAGCTCAACTTTTGAACTTTCACATTATGGTTGGTGTGATCAAGCTAAACGTGGTTGGGCATAATTGTTTATAAGTTTTAACTATGTATTTTCGTATTTTTTAGTTTAATTATATAATTCGAATTTCAATTATGTAACTTCTATGAATTTCAATTCATAAATTTGTTCGTTTCAAGACAATTATGATTTTATTTTCTATCTTATCCTTCGTAAAATTCAACTAATAAATCTGTTTGTTGCTAGAACATCATGACTTTATTTCATATCTTATCGTCTACAAATTAAATTTATTCATTGCTACACAATCATAACTTTATTTCTTATTTTATCGTCTGCACATTTCAATTAATACATCTGTATGTTGCCAAATAATTGTGAGTTTTTTTTTTATGAATAAATAATTTTCATAAATAAATAAAGATGAATACAAGTGAAACACGGGCATACCCGAGGGAATACAACAGCATAGCTGCAAAGAGGACCTCACTCTGTGAGTGCTCCAAAAAAAGAGAACAGGCCAAACAGACGGCCTAAAAAGAACAAGAATGTACATAGACATAAGTAGATGACAAAAGAGTTGTCATGTCCATATTGCATCCCAATAGGCAAGCTATAAGATATAAGCAAATAAAATATGACAGTCCATGGAGAAACACGACAACTTATGTAAAAACCATGAGTATAGACCCATCAAAAAGGAGCGGCCAAAACAAATCCGTAGGGTATAGAATATAAAACCAAAAGCACGATAAAGCCCACACTATGCATGCTTGAGGTTAATATTTGCCCAAGATGAACATACAACATGCACTACACAAGCTACAAAAATTCCAAGGGGGAACGAGGACAGCCTGAGTATAATCATTTTAGCAAAACATGTCACAGCCCCTAAATCCTAAGTACGGATTAACAGGGACTATAACTCTAAACAGGGATAAAAATACAAGGAGATTCTTTTAACAATAAACGAATACATATGTCATTTATGTTTTGGACTATATTACATAATTTGGGGTTCTTGCAATAAAAACATGTAATATGTACATATGACGATGTACTATCAATGTATAAACATTTCAAAGACAACATTCCTATTGCTCAACACCGCCCATCCATCATCCGCTCAACCCGCACATTTAAAAACAACATGCGGTGAGTACAAGAATGCACTCGGTGGACTCATGCGAAAACATTTTATCATTTGTAGATTACATCGCCACATCATGGTAAGACATGAGGTTTTAGTTGAAATGCCTTGTGCTTACTAAAATATTTTCATCATTTCTCAAAATCATCGCCTGGCCAGACATTTTTCTGATGTGTATGATCCATATCCCTTAACATCCTTCGTCATATCATCATAGTCGAACGCCGTGAAGGAGGCCTCCTCTGACGCCGCGACCGCCGTGAATTGTCCTTACAAAGACACAATACCTTAGTGTACACGTTAACCCTAGCCAGGTATTGTCCTTCCAGCATAGGATCCGATATCGATTTCATTCATAAGTTGGGAGCGACCCAACAACATTCATAACATTTTATAACATCTCATAACATCTCATGGATAGGATACATACACAAAACATAAACATTTTCGCGGTAATCTTGTAAACATTTTATCAACAGTTGAAATAAGCATCGTAATTAAATATTTGAAGCATTATATTTTTGAGTAGAGTAAAGCCCACCGGACTATTGTTCGCCTTAAACTTGAGTATTCGCCAACGTCCCGCCATCGGCGTCTGTGTCCACACCTTTACGTAAAACGATGTTTTAGTATGTCGCTCACGCTTCTCGAGACTCTCAAAGTCTAGAATAAACTTCGATATTCTAGATCGATATAAACCGAATTCCTTAATGAATTCGACGCTTTTCAATTACGTATTTCAATTGAATAGTTCTCGCTCTTGAGACACGCTCAACCGTATCGCTTTAACCTTTCCGGTTTAAACGCTCGACGATTTATACGCTTCTCGATATAAGGATTTCAATTATGAAATTTTTCTTACTAATGAGGTTTCTTACCTAATTAGTACGCCTTCGCCATTAAGCGTAATTATCGAACGATTTCAGTGCGTTGACTTTAAAAGTCAACAATTTTGACTTTCAATTGTAATTTCTTACTAATTCATGTTATAAATCGATTTCTTTTGTAAAGTCCTAATTCTCGATTTTTCACGTAATCGATGAACTTTATTAATATTTTCTTAAATATTAATCCATTTATCCATAAATCCTTATTATTCATTTATAACGTTATTAAATATAACGCTTCGTTATAAACATAGTGATCTACGCTTATAAAATTTTATAAATCCCAAATATGTCCAAAATAATATTTAGACATATAATATATTATTACTTTAATTAAAAAGGATTTAAAAATCCTTATAATTCCTTTAATGCTCTCGGTAATTCTCAAAAATTATCAAATGATTTCCAAATTTTTTTCTAAATTCATATAGCGTATTATTATACACTATGGTCATTAATATGAATTAATATCAACCATATAACATAGGGGAGTTCTACACTTAGTCAAATTTTAAGTGTTTGAAAATCAGCAAAACAGCTTAAAATTAACCCAAGTGACGTACTTTGATGATTCATAACTCTCGATTCAGAATACGTATGATCGCACAAAGATACATTCGGGAAACCTCTAAACATGTACTACAAGTTCTAAGAAGGAATTAAATCCAAAAGAGTCGTGGTTCTGGAGATATAGGGTCTCAAAGTGGGCAACTCAAACTGACTTCCATACTTAGAAACTTTTTCAGAATTTCCAGATTTAGCTTAACGACGAGGGGTTTTGCGAGGCTCGTAACTTTTGACTCACAATGCCAAAATGGTTAAAGGCTACCAATTTCGAAACCTTGTAACAAGAAATACATATTTCATGAAGACCATACTGGAAAATATCTAACTCATCGAGAAATACATAAGTCCAAAGTTGACTAGTTGGAAATGGATAGTTTCCAGTAGGTGACTTTGGGTCGATGAAAGGTATACCTATAAAACTTGGTTTGGGATAAAACTTTCCAGATCATAACTAGACATGGTGAGGAACATTTCTTATGAAGAAACCCAAGTCCAAATCAGACTACAAATGGCTTGAACATCTCACGTAAAAGTCATACTCGAACAGCCTATTACATGAAAATTTTCACTAAGGCAGTTTGTCCAAAAAGCTTACTGTAATGTATCAACTTTAAAAATTCACCGTGAGTTCATTATAAGGAATATGGTAATGAAACCAATCATATTGAAAAGCCACTTAAGTCTAGTTTAATCCAGAAAAAGCCTCACTCAATGATTCACAATAGATTGGGAGATAAAAATATTTTACCACAAGCTATCACTCCCGTGACAGTTGTTTGCAGTTAACTTGTAAAATCTGTAATAAATAGTAAAAAGTTTTAGAAAATTCTGAAAATTTACATGAGTCTTCTAGACATGCTAAATTATGTTTCTGCCAAATTTTATAGTTTTATCATTAGCCAAACTTAAAAGGAAAGCCACGGACTATGGGTGATGAACACGGCGATTTCACAGATTTGTGCAGTGTTTTTGATAAATACAATTAAAATAGTAAATTAAGTTGGATGGACTTGAAATTTTACAGAGGCATACTAGACACATATATTTTCAACATATTAAAAATTCACAATCATAGGACCACTGTAACTTAGACTATTAATTTTATAAAATCACTGTTCGTCCAGATTAACAACATGCAATCACCTATACTTATAAATCTAGCACATTCAAGCATATATGTGTACATGCATGTATGTAGCTTCAACACTATTGAGTCCAAGGTTTATATTCTTCACCTTGGTGTGAAATTTAGTGAAGAATCGAAGGGATTGACTGAGGAGAGGGCTCATAGCCTGGAAAGGCTTCGGCTGTCCATCTTGCTAGGAGCTCGTCTCCCTCTCTTAGAATGGTGGAGTGGGCTCTCATCTTCTTGTTGCTGCTGGTTTGGCCGTGGTGTGGAGGAGAATTGGAGAGGATGGAAGGGTGTTGGGGAAGTTGCCGTGTGGGAGAAAGGATGAGAAAGGGTAGTGGGGTGCTTGTGGTGGTGACACCTAAGGGGCATGTGTCCTTCTACACACATGCACACCTACACTACACACTACACAATATCATACATATATTAATATATATGTATGTAAATATATACTTATTTAATTGTTTAGTTAGGCTTTTTTAATTAATCAAATGTCACTTAGATACATGTAATAGGACAAATCAACAAATAAGTGCTTAGTATATATGTGTATATAGCTCTCGGCTATTACACTATGCCAAAGGGTCCAAATTTTATTTTCCATGCCAAACATTGATATATGTTATGACATATAGTTTAGATGATAAATAATATCATAGGATAAATTAATGGCATCATTTTATGCGATAAAAATCGAGTTCGAAAATTAGGGTTTCGAACGTTTGAAAAATTGGTCACTATCAAATCTTGATGATCTAGCATTGATTTAATGCTAAATAATACTGTAATTACATATACTAATCATAGGAAATTAATTCCTATAGTTTCTTGATCGATTAAAACGCTTTTCGTTTCATCTCAAAATGTTAACGCTTGAAAACGTTGCAAACGCTCATTATCGACTCATCTCGAAATGGTCGTCATCACTTTATTAAATTATTCCATTAATAATGGAATTTAATTCTAAGCTTAATTGCTTAGAAAATATCATGAATTTTAACTATCGATACGCCGATCGACGTTAAAATAATAACGCCGATATACTTCATATACTTTTATTCCTTAATTCACAATTCTCGGTGAATATAAAATAGGATTTCATTCCTTCGTAATTAATCGAAGTCATTATTCGATATCATTCGATTGAATATCTCGTAAAGCTTTGATTACCGGTTTTTAAATACCGTAATTAGGCATTTAATTCTGCGGGGTATTACACAACAGCCCAGATGCAACAAAAAATTTGTAGAGCTAATAACCTTGGATAATGTGCCCTCACAGGGGAGGAGGACAGCCACAACAAAATGAGACGAGTATAAACGTCAAACCATCAAAAAAACCCTCCAAGGGAAGGTGGGGGCACACCCATACCAGTAGAAAATTTATCGTGATCGCTAAATTTCTACCAAAATAAATTGATAGTAAAACAAAAAGTATATATATCGTATCCACATGGACTGCAACTCGAGAACATATGCAAATAATCAACACAGAATTTTGATTATTATTCAGGCAACAAATTATTAAGAGAGAGATAATAATAACTCTAGACTCAAAATATAAATAGGAATAAAATCAGATATAATAAGACTAACCCTAGGGATGTACTTAACCTAACCTGATTCACACATTTAACTTATTAATCTGTTTACCAATTTAATCCACATTCATATGAAAGATCACTAATGTAACTATAGTTTCCGCCATGACATCCTATAGTAGTAGGTTAGCCTAAACTCTATCTCCGTCGGTCTCAAGAGAAGTAAGCTAATTACCAAAAGCACACAAAGAATAACATCCTACAGTTCACCTATCTCCGCCAGGTCTCAAGGTAAAAACTGTATTATTAATTCAAGATGTCGATTATGCAATTAATTCCGTCAAGACATCAATCACATAACTATCATGCATTAATATTGATCAGATACCAACACATGAGAATTAAAGCTAAGAATCATAAATCATGAATGGGACGGCAAAACAGTATCAATAGATAAATTATACGAATCTAGTCAGACATACAAACTCTAGGATCAATACGGAATTTAGCTACGCATAAGTAAATTACTAAAGCAATAAATAAATAAATAAAGCATAAATTAAGATAGATAAATAAAACCGTATGATTCCACGATGAACAAAGTAACAACTTTCGATCTGTAAATAAAACTGAATTTGAATAAGAATTGAAAGCGAAACTGGAATCAAAATAACTGAAAAACTAAAACAGGAATCAAACAGAACTTGAAAAGCTAAACTAATTTTATTCTATCAACTGGAATGAAAAACGTGCAAAAGAAATAAAAACTAAAAGATGTTCTGTCTCTCGAAAAACAAAAGTCTAATGCCTCTGATGTAAAAGTGTGCACCTCCCCCCACTCCAATTCTGACGTCTGAATGCTATATATGCAACCCCAGGACGCTGCTTCTCGCGACACGCGCTCGCGATCAAAAGTCACGAGCAAAATCCACGAGCAAAGTAAATTGGTGCGCAACCAATGTTCCTCGCGAGCTTTTATTGCGAGATTAACTCGCGAAGCAAAGCCGCGAACTCTCGAATGTGCTGTGCTTCAATTGCTCCTCTCTAGCTTTGCTTGAGAGAGACTCCCGCGAAGGAATGTCGTGAAGTCTTCAAAATTGCTGAAATTCTACTCTTCCTCGCGAGTTTGTCTCGCCACCTTCGGTCGCGAGCAAAACTCGCGAGGCGTGTTTTCCCTCGGCTGCGCATTGCGCGACTTTGCTGTTTCGCTCCGTTCTCTCTCGTCCGGACTCTGAATTACGATCCGCTTGCGCCTATGGACTCCTATCGAGATGCTCTTTAACATCATAAAATTTTCACATCCATCATTGTCAAAACCATTTCATCATATTTATCGTCGTATATAAACAGATATTCTTCGCACGAGCTCGCGATCGGGCTAGTTAATTCCTCTTTATCGTGATCCACATTTTTGACATCAAAACCTGTGCTAAAATGAAATGAAACACACACGGCATAATATCTTCCAAGATAAACATAAATATATCAAAAGACAGCTCAGAAGATCACTTATCAATTATAAACGAAACGAATATAGCCCTATAAATCAGGTAAAAATGAGGCTTATTAGGGCGCACCTAACCACTTCACAAGCCATTAAAAATATCATGCTCAAAGGATAGATCAAATCAGCCCACCAGGGAGGGACGCCCATCAAAAAAGATGTACAAGCAGACACGCATGTCAAGTTTAGAAGTCATCATGCTGGGGGTATCAAAAAAAAATATAGGGTCAACATTCTTTATTCTCTCAGGCCAAACAGATAGTCTATGAGAACAAAGAATGTAAAACATGAGTAGATTCAAAAATTTCCCCATCCACACTACATCACATGTGCTACGCACAATATGCCCTCCGGGTGGGAACCAGGGAGAGGGGGGAAAGCCCGACAATTAAATCACAAATCTCACCAGGGGAAGCCCGTCCATTAAGGCACATAGCCCCACCAAGGGGGGAGCCCATCAAATAAAGCACATAAACCCACCAGGGGGGAGCCCATCAATTAAAGCACATAAACCCAGGGGTACCCATAAGTAGGGATGGCAATAGATCCAGGACCCGGTCCAAATCCGTGGATCCAGATCCATTTTTAAGGATCTGGATCCTCAAAAATCTGGACCCGACGGATCTGGACCGGATCTGGAACATATATCAATATTTCGGATCTGGATCTGGAGCTTAGGTTTTAAGACCGGATCCGGTCCATACCGCCCGTGGACCCGCCAATTATATATATATATATATATATATATATATATATATATATATATATATATATATATATATATTATATATATTTTATATTATTTTATTATAATTAAATTAGTTAACCTAAATAATTTATGTTCATGCGTCTCACGTCATTCCCAATTTCTCATTCCAAAATCTATGTTTATTATATATATATATATATATATATATATATATATATATATATAGTTTAGTTCAAATGAGAACCATTCTTATCCTAAAACTAAGAACCAATGAATTCGATGAAAGTTGATGAATCCATTAAGAAAGTTAATGAATTCAAAATTTAGAATTTTCACCCGGTTCAAATCCCATGAGGCTAAAATTCTATTTTTGGATTCATCAACTTTCCCAATGGATTCATCAACTTTCACCGTGAATTCATCATTTTTGTTTCTCACGCTCTCACAATAAAATGGTTCTCACGTTAATCCACCCCTATATATATATATATATATATATATATATATATATATATATTATTTTTATTATAATTAAATACATAACCCCAACTTAAAACTCTTCAAAAAAATATTCAAATTAGTCCAAAACAAATATGTTCCAAATTTCATTTCAAATACTCCCAATTATGTATCTATCGGCATTCACAGCGGGTCACGTCACTTACACCACCAATGATCGAGTTGTTTGTTGCTTCCTACTTTATAGTAAATTTGTAACTAACGTCTTCCAATATAGTGATAATTGTAGAAATTCTAAATAATTATTATAGTATTATTACGTATTTAGATTATTATGGTGTCACTGTGAATTATAGTTGATTAAAATTTATTTTAGAAGCGAAAACATATGGATCCGGGTCTAGACCCTGGACCCTGTGGATCTTATGGATCGGATCTGGATTTCATTTTTGGACCCAATGGATCCGGACCGATCCCACCAAAGCAAAAAATCGGATCGGATCCGACCTAGCGGATCCGGTCCAGATCCGGCCCATTGCCATCCCTACCCATAAGACACACCAAAGATATTGTAATGTATGGATCATGGTTCCCAAAGATCCCGGATGATCGATTCAAATGACAAATAGCACGAGCAGGCATATAATATACACACAAAACCCACCAGGGGAGAGCCCGTAATATACAGAGAAAAAACATATAACCCCACCAGTGAGGTGCCTGAACGACCCGGCTCGGATTGACGGTGACCCCATTGCATCAACACAAGTCTTTTCAAGGTGCTTTGTCCTCACTCACACACCCCGAGAAAACTTCCTGCGGGTCACCCATCCCACATTGCTCCAAGCTAAGACGCTTAACTTTAGAGTTTTTATGAGATGTCTTCGAAAAGAAGATGCATCTTGTTGGTACGAGTAGCACATATCAAATCCTTTGTTCTCCTCGAATATGCGTCCATACCGCATATTCTCGAAATCCTCTCATTCCGGTGCGTTTGGTTCATTCATGTACCCTCCGCTTTGAAGCCTTAATCGAGCCGCCTCGTCCATGCCTCGCACCGCGATCACTCCGCATCCCGGCCACATGCCCACCACCTCCGCTTGGTTCGCCCTCGAACCACACCGTCTTCGGGAGAGGTTCGGCTCGATACCATCTGTAACGACCCGGCTTGGATCGACGGTGACCCGACGACCAACACAAGTCTTTTCGGTGTGCTTTGTCTCACTCACACACCCCCGAGAAAACTTCCTGGGGTCACCCATCCCACAATTGCTCCAAGCTAAGCACGCTTAACTTTAGAGTTTTTATGAGACGTCTTCAAAAGAAGACGATCTTGTTGGTATAGTAGCACATATCAAATCCTTTAAGTTTCCTCGAATATGCAGTCCCATACCGCATATTCTCGAAATCCTCTCATTCCGTGCGTTTCGGTTCATTCATGTACCCTCCGCTTTGAAGCCTTAATCGAGCCGCCTGTCCATGCCTCTCTGCACCGCGATCACTCCAGATTTCGCCCGGCCACAGGTGCCCATCAAATATCAGCATAGAAAAGCCCACCAGGGAGAGGCGCCCATCACATAAGAGGCCATCAAAACAAACCTCAAACACAGAATACAATTATGAACAGTAAATAAGCACAATCCCACCCGTCAAAACATAGCCCCGCCAGGGGAGGACTGTCCCATAGCATGTAATATGCAAGCAACTAACAACAAGGTTGAGGTTATCAAAACATAGCCCTACCAGGGGAGGGCTATCCCATTGCACGTAATATGCTAGAAACAAACATGCATGATTGGGTTTACCTACCATAATTGGGGTTATGGTGAAGGGGGGAGGAACTCGTCAAAACAAAGTCCCGCCAGGGGGGGCTATCCCTTGGCACATAACATGCATGAAGGAAGCATACAAGGTTAGTGGTTGCCTACCACTTTTGGGAACGAGGGATCAAAAACATATAGCACATATTGCATTTCCAAACTCAGCTACTCGACAAGGATTGGGTCCTCACCGATGCCACACACACCCAACACAAAACCAACTAGTAATAAAGTGTAGTATAAGACATGGCAGCAAATCAGCTTGACAAAAAGCTGATGAGCCCCAAATAGAGAAATACAACAATTACATAGAGGAATGACAAAATGAATGACGGAGAACAGCCTTCTCCAGTGAGTTTCCATCAGCTTCATCATTGACTTTATTTGGCTTGACACTCTCAGAAAAGGTTGGAATGCACCTGTTCAGATGAGGCTGTTCTTAACTGGACAAAGTGAGGCTAGCTTACGGTTGGTATATCCAAGTAACCCCAAACAGCCTGCATAAAGAAATCAAAAGCAGACAGGGTCATGCATTCACAGAAAGGCAGCAAACAATCTAGTAGCCTAGCTAGAAGGGAGGCATGCAATGACAAGATCAATAGGGAAAATGGAATATAAAACAGTGTAAACCTCCCTTTTAATTTTGCCGATAATCTGTTTTGATTGAAAGGTGTTTGTTCAAACACTTTGGCGTTTCTTGCTTTCCACACATGGCTAACTATAGTCATCAAGGCCAGCCTCTTCGCTTTTTGGAGAACAGCCGCACCTGACCTTTCTCTATTCATCCATTTAATGGTGCTCGCAATAGTGGACATTCTTCGTCGTATGAACAACCATTTTCTAATTTCCTTCCAAACTCTATCTGTTTCCTGGAATTCAAAAAATAAATGGTCATTAGATTCAGGGAATGAACTGCAAAGTGGACAGTAGGATCAATTTGTAGAAAAGAAAGGCGATCAAGAGAAGGAAGTCTCCCTTTCATGGCGAGCCAGGTTGTGAATGAGAATTTCGACGGGATAAAATTCTTCCAGATGAACTTATGCCAAAACTTCGTCTCAGATTTTGGGCGGAACCATTCATAAGCTGCAGAGGTTCCTTTGGCCTCATGCCATTCCCGGAGGAGGTTGAGAGCTCTGTTTGTGCCCTTTGTTTTTGTAATGCCCCAAATCCTAAGCACGATTTAGGTGGATTATTACTCTAAACAGGATGAATAAACAATGAGACCATTTAACATTAAACTGTGATACATATATCAAGTATGTTTTGGACCTTACTACATAACTTATGTTCTTTGCAATGAAAACATGTGATATGTACATATGACGATATACTATCAAGGTATAACTTTCAAATGACAACCTTCCTATTGCTCAACACCGCCCATCGCATCACCGACTCAATCGCACATTTAAAAACAATATGCGGTGAGTACAAATAATGCACTCGGTGGACTTATGCTAAAACATTTATCATCTTTAATTACTACGCCACATCATGATAAGACACAAGGGTTTTGATTAAAAGGCCTCGAGCTTACTAAACTTTTTCATCATTTTCATAAACATTCGTGCTGCAGAGACATTTTCCTTGTATGTATGATCCATATCCCTTCATTTCATCATAACATTAACATTTGACGCAGAGAAGCGAGGCCTCCTCACGTCGCCGTGACCGCCGTGAATTGTCCTTACAAAGACACAAATACCATTAGTGTACACGTTAATCCTAGCGGTATAAGCGCCCAAGATAGATCCGATATCGATTTCATTCATAAGTTGGGAGGACCCAACAACATTCATCATTCATTCATTCACGGATAGGATACATACATAAAACATAAACATTTTCATGCAGTAATTTCATCATCATTTCATAATCATTTCTCAAAAGAGAGCATCATAAATAATTACTTTTCATTTCAAGAAAGCATCATAAATAGAGCATTTTATCCTTGAGGATAAGAAAAGCCCACCGGCACGTAAGCTTTCTTAATTCGCTTTTCTTTCTATGTCAACGATCGCATCCGCGTCTCACCTTTACGTAAAAGCGATTTTAGTATATGTCTGCATGTTTTTTGAGATTTTCAAAGTTTAAAATAAACTTTGATAACTTATACTAATATAATTTGAATTCCTTAACGAATTCAATAAGCCGCTCAATCACAGATCTTAAACTAAACATTTCTCGATTTCGATAGAAACGAGATATGTTCAACTATTTCATTTTAACCCTTTAGGGTTAAACGCTCAACGATTCTAACGTTTTTTCGATATAAAGATTTCAATTATGAAATCTTTCTCACCAATGAGATTTTCTTATAAACTTAATACGTGTTTCAGACGTTAATTTCAAAAGTCAACAATTTTGACTTTTCTTAATAAATTCTTTAATAAATCATAGATTTAATATCTAATTTTCTTATAAATCGATTTCCAATCGATTTCTTTTCATAAAGCCCTAATTCTCGATTTTTCATGCAAATCGATAAACTCTATTAATATTTTTCTTAAATATTAATTAACTTATTCATTAAACATTATTTTTCATTTCTAACGTTATTTAATGTAACGTTTCGCCATAAACATAGTATACTATGTTTATAAAATTCCATAAATTCTTTATATGTCTAAAATAATTTCTAGACATATAATGTATTATTTTTCTTGATATTAAGGAATTAAAATCCTTAATATAACTTCCAAAGCTCACGGTTTTAAGCTTTTATTATCAAACTTCTTCCAAAAATTCTTCTAAATTCATATAGTGTACTATTTTATCATAGTATCACTAATATGTATTAACATTAGCTATAGGAAAAATTGAACATCAATTTCCTATAGCTTATAGTTCTCGAATTTTACTTCAAAAATTACCAAACATTTTCCTAAAAATCTAAATAAATTCCACAAGGCCCCAACATTAAACTATAACATGATTATAACATATAATCCAACATTTTTAATTTCTACATCAAGGAATTATTGTTCATGGCTTTCGATTTTTCCTCAACATATACTAAATATTTTTGTAAAATTTCTACAAAATTACAATATGCTTAAATACTATCATATAACAATATTACATCACAACATTTATCAAAATCAACTTAATCATCATCAAAACAAGGTTGAAGCTCACGGCTTCTTTGAGGAAAATTAAGCAAACAATTTCCAAAATTTCTAGTAAAATCATATAGTCCATAACTAAGGTCCTAGATCAACATTATGTTATAACATTACTTAAATAAAATTTGTGCACTAACTCACAAATTTTAATTCATTTTCGGCCCTTAACAAATTAATAGCATATGATTTATAAAATTTCCAATAAATCATAATGGGTTCCTTGGCTATCATATTACATTAATCCTTCATCATATCAACACTAGCAATTTTCGATCATTGTTATAAAAATTATAACATGCTTAGGCCTTAGTTAAAACATCATTTGTGAAGCATAAACATCCTACTAAACATTATTTACTAACAATTAAACATGTTAGCATAATCTCTTACTAAGAACACATGCTTATAACATAAGATCAAACCATTAAAATTTGGAAATTCTAGCATACAATCGAAGCTCGTTCGATTTCTAACCTTTTTAACGGTGTCGATTTAATGTGCAAGGTTTTAATATCCAAGATTTGGCTAAGGAATAAGATGAACACACAAGCTTTTCTATCTCACTTTGCTCTCGGTTCTTTAGTTGTTTTGGAGAGAGAATCAGATTGTGTTGCTTTATTAATATGCTTAAGTACAAGTAAACGAATTAAAGACTTTAACAATTTCTTACAACATCACACGTCTCTCTCGCTTTCTCTTTCTCACTCACAATATTGGGAAGCCTAATAATGCTTTATGACTCACCCATGCATACATCATGAAAGTTAATATACTACACCATTTGAACAAATCGAAGAGATATCTTCTTGCTTTTGTGTATATTACCGTCGGCTCTCTCTCTCTTGTGTACAAAGAGAAGAAATTTTATTCTTGTCTTATACCATGTCTAAGTCAAAATACATATCCCCAAATGTAGTATACATCATCAATAAAGAGTTGTGTGAATTCTTCTTACTCTAAGTGGAAGCAAAACACACGGCTACATCATGCAACTCACATCCACTTGGTTTATCATTTACTTTACTTGGGTGATGTGCAAAATATATCATACTACTACTTATATTACACATCAATTAACGCAACATGGAAAATTTTAAATCATTGAACCTATATTAATATAAGTTCACGACAAAATGCTCCCAATTGCTAAATATTTCATTCTATTGCATTTAATAGCCATATGACATAATATATGTCTTAGATGATAAATTATATCATAGGAAAAATTATTAGTAACATTTGATATGAGAAAACCCTAATTTTCGAATTAAGGTTTTCGAAAATTCTAAACTTGTCCAATAATTAATCCTTAATGTTCTAGCATTATCTTAATGCTAAATAATACTCTAATTACATATAATAATCATAGGAATTTAAATATTATAATTCCTTGATCATTAAACTCACTTTTCAATTCATCTCTAAACGTTGACGCTTAAAACGTCTCAAAACGTTCATTATCGACCTTTCTCAAAAAGGTCGTAATAAAGTCGTAATTACTTTATTAAATCATTCCATTAATAATGGAATTTAATTCTAAGCTTCGTCACTTAGAAAATTTTACGAAATTTTAACTATCGATAATCAATCGACGTTAAAATACTACTGCCGAAACACTTTATAAAATTCTATTCCTAAATTCACAATTCTCAGTGAATATAAATAGGAATTCATTATCTCGTAATTAATAAATCATTATTCGATAAATCACTAATTCAATTATTTAGTGAAACCTTAATTTACTGAATTTAAATATCGTAATTAGCATTTAATTCTTTGGGATATTCTGTTTTCTTTGCGAGCCTATCTCTTAAGTTCAAAAATCTTTTGATTAACGGCGAGTGGCTGTTTTTGGTTTGCCATGACCAGAGGTCTCCATTCAAAATATATTGAGCATGTATCCATTTAATCCAAAGCGAGTCAGCCTTCACGTGAATGTTCCAAAGATTTTTTGATAATAATGCCGAGTTCCAAGAGCTCATGTCTCGCAGACCAAGCCCTTCTTCTATCTTCGGTTTGCAGCATTCCTTCCATGCTACCGGGGTTTTCTTTGAACCCCACATGAACTGTCGAGCAATTGCCGAGATTCTATCAATCACATTTGCAGGCAGAGGGAAGATTTGCAGCCAATAGCACTCCACTCCCTGCAAAACTGAACGTATAAGTTCAGCCCTTCCTGCAAAAGAGATAGTACATGCAGACCATCTTTTAGTAAATGCAGATATTTGTTCAATAAGAGGCGAGTAATGGGTAAGGTTGAGTTTCTTGGATGCCAGCGGGACACCCAAGTACTTGATCGGTAGAACACCCAGTGGGAACCCAAACAAGTTTTAAATCTGTTCAAGTTCCTGTCCCTGTATGCCTGCAGCAAACAATAGTGATTTTCCTTGATTCATTTCAAGGCCAGAGCATCGCGAAAATTCTTTTAAGGTGTCAGCAATGATTTCCATCGACATGGTGTTTGCTTTACCGAATAGCATGAGGTCATTTGCAAATGCTAAATGTGTGATCTTGCACTTGCAGCATTTTGCATGGAAGTTGAATCTGGGATTGGCAGTTCACGATTGAAGTAGTCGGGAAAAGTACTCCATGCAGAGGATGAACGGTGATGGTGACATAGGGTCGTCCCGACGTAGTCCTCTTTGTCCCGGGAAGAAGCCATGCAAACTCCCATTAATTGCTATAGAGAAAGAGGGAGAGGTTACACATTGCATTATCCAATTAATAAAAATAGGATGAAAGTTTAGTCCAGTAAGCACTTCCCTTAAGAACTCCCACGAGATGGTGTCATATGCTTTCCGAAGATCAATTTTTACTGCACATCTCGGAGTTGTTCTTTTCCGGTATATTGCCTCATGAGTTCTTGGGCAAGGAACACATTATCCATGATGTTGCGGCCTTTGACAAAGGCAAATTGTGCAGGGTTAACCAGCTTGGGGAGGGACTCTGCCATTTGATTTGCAATGATCTTCGTGGTGATCTTGTAAACTACATTGCAGCATGCAATTGGCCGAAAGTCTGAGACTGTGGGGTTTGTCTTGGTCTTCGGGATAAGGGCAATGATCGTTACATTGAGACGCTTTAACAAGCGGTCTGTGGCAAAAAACTCCAACACCGCATCAGATACATCTTTATTAAGTCGGTCCCAATTTGATTTGAAAAAGGCTGAAGAGTATCCGTCTGGACCCGGGGCTTTGTCATTTCCTATATCAAAAACAGCCTATTTAATCTCCTCCAGGGAGACTATTCTTATCATTTCCATGCTTTTCTGTGTTTCCAAGCGGGGGCCTGAATTGATTATTAATCGGTCAATTGTGGCTGTGGACAGTTTTACACCAAAGAGGTTTTTGTAGTACTCAACAAAGTCTGACTCAATAAGATTCTGATCAAAATAGGGGGTTCCATCATTCCTGCACAGAAACGAGATGTAATTACGTGAGTTATTACGCTTAACAAGCGAATGAAAGAAATTAGAGCATCTATCACTTTGTTAAGAAGAAGTCGCGATTTTGCTTTTTGGGAATAGAAGTCCTTTTCTGCTGTATCAAGAAAGGTGGCCCTGATTCTAAGATCCCGGACAACAGCTCTCAACGAAATGTCATGGGGATTGATATCCAACTGTGTTTGGGATGTCTCCAGCAAGTTACGTGCATCTTCGGCCCTTGACGAGAGGTTATTAAATTCTTTGAAATTGAATTTTTTTAGGCTGACGCTTGCTGTATAACATCATTTTATGCTTTATTTTTGGTCTTGTTGACTTTTGGTTGCTCGTTTATTCATTCGTTAATTATACATATATGTTGAGAAACGGGTGATATTGGTGTTATATGTGTTTGCAGGGATCCGTGATGAAAATGATAAAATCCAGATCAAATCATACGAAACCGCACATGAGCACATGACAAGCACGCATCCATGCACACGAGCATGTGTCCAACCAAAGACCGGCGCCATCATAGCTCGCATCGTCCGTCGGTAACAAGACGGACTCAAGCGTGTTGTCCTCTCTCGTAGTAGCAATCCCTATGCCTCTATGCTTCATCAGACAACGGGTGTTGAGTGCCAAGTGCTCACATGCTACCCCACCTCGGAGCACTTATCCTCACGCACCAGCGAGCGCGCTCTCACCGCGTCCGCTCATCCCTGTAAGTTAATTATAGGCATAGATCTTGAACTTCATGATTTTCACATCAATATATAATCAGAATACTAACCTTGATAAGCCATGGCTTACTGAATTGATATAGAAGAAATTGGTTTCTCTCCCCTTGCCGTGCCTTTAGCACAAAATGCACGTAATATGATAGAGAGTATTTCTGTATTTTCTTTATCGATGGTGAGAGGACCAGTTTCTGATGAGAATAGATTTATACACGTTCTATCAACGTGGTGGTTATCATAAACCCAATTGACCACAATTATCTCAAAGCAGTTATTTATTTAAACCATAACCATATCTTTTAGATATCTTTTAGATATCAACATAATATATTAAATATAATATAAATAAATTATATAGCACGTAGGCCACATAACTTACATTCTCCCACTTGGCCAAAGTGACATAAATCATCATAATGGTTTAAATAATTCATAAGGTGCGCATCAATAGACATCATTAATTGGTCAATCATAACATCAGTGTTGTATATATATATGATACGATTCATGGCGGTTCCACATCATTCGGTTGACATAGTTCTTTCCATGTACTACTATATCAGTTTCTATGCAACACGACTTCTAATAAGGGTTAACATTGGTCCGCATAAGTGTCTTTTGCAGACTAAATCTTGTTAATTAATGTCAATCATAATGTTACTGGATTGACAAACAAGATATAAATAAATTTCTCAAACAAAATATAATGAGCTCAAATGTCAAGTACAAATCATAAGAACATTACAACTTCTCAATAAGACCCATCATTCCGACATGCTCAGTAAATGCCTTTGGAGGTAATCCTTTCGTTAATGGGTCAGCAATCATGAGAGTGGTGCTAATATGTTCAATTGACACCTTTTGTTTCAGAACTTCTTCTTTAACGGCAAGATATTTCAATTCCATATGTTTAGCACCTTTGGAATACTTGTCGTTCTTAGAGAAGAATACGGCTGCAGAATTATCACAATAAATTTTCAACGGCTTGGCAATACTGTCGACTATTCCAAGTCCTGAAATGAAGTTCCGCAGCCAATTTGCATGAACTGAGGCTTCAAAATATGCCACAAATTCAGCTTCCATAGTGGATGCAGCAATTATAGACTGCTTCGCACTTTTCCATGAAATTGCTCCTCCAGCTAATAGTAACAAATAGTCGAATGTTGATTTTCTTGTATCAACACATCTAGCAAAATCTGAATCTGAGTATCCTAGCACATTAAGGTGATCAGACCTTCGGTAAGTGAGCATGTGTTCCTTTGTCCCTTGCAGATACCTTAGTACCTTCTTTGCAGCTTTCCAATGATCTATTCCAGGATTGCTTTGGTACCGTCCAAGCATTCCAACAGTAAAGCTGATGTCAGGTCTCGTGCAAGTTTGTGCATACATCAAGCTACCAACAATTTATGCATAAGGAATATCTTCCATTTGTTTACGTTCCAATTCATTCTTGGGACATTGCATAAGGCTGAACTTGTCTCCCTTCTGGATTGGAACGATGCTTGATGAGCATTTTTCCATCCTATATCTCTCTAGAACTCTATTAATATATGCTTTCTGAGACAGCCCTAACAATCCTTGTGATCTATCACGGAATATTTATATTCCTATCACATAGCTTGCCTCACCCATATCTTTCATTTCAAAATGACTAGAGAGAAACTTCTTAGTATCATGAAGAAGACCAAGATCATTAGTTGCAAGCAAGATATCATCAACATACAAAATCAAAAATATGATCTTACTCCCACTGACCTTAAGATATATACACCGATCAACAGTGTTTTCCTTAAATCCAAAGGCTACAATGATATCATTTAATTTCTTGTACCATTGTCGGGATGCTTGTTTAAGACCATATAGTGATTTCTTTAGTTTCCACACCATGTGTTCCTTTCCTTCAACCACGAAACCTTCTGGTTGATCCATGTAAACATCCTCTTCTAGATCTCCATTAAGAAAGACGGTTTTCACATCCATTTGATGCAGCTCAAAATTATAATGAGCTACCAAAGCCATAATAATTCTAAAAGAATCTTTTCGTGAGACAGGCGAAAATGTCTCATTGTAGTCGATGCCACTTTTCTGAGTGAAACCTTTGGCAACAAGTCTTGCCCTGTAGCGTTCAATGTCGCCACGAGCGTCAAGTTTGGTCTTAAAGATCCACTTACAATCGATGCTCGTATATCCTTCCGGCAACACTACAAGAACCCTGACGTCATTCTTTTCCATAGATTTTATCTCTTCTTTTAAAGCATCGAACCATTCTTTAGATTTATTACAACTCATGGCCCGTGAAAATGAGATTGGATCACTCTTAGCAATACTAAATTCATTTTCTGCTTCATGTAGATATACCATATATTCATTCGAAATAGCTGGTCTTTTCTCTCTTTGAGATCTTCTTAATACTATTTCTTGTGGTTCTTCTACAATAGGTTCGTCTTGAATTGTGGGTTCAATAATGTGTTCCTCTGTTTCATTATTGTTTGGAACAATAATTGGAGGATCACTTACCTTATTGCTAGAAGCACAAGTAAAAGGAACATGTATTCTAACTTCTTTAAGTTTCACTTCTCGTGAAAGTGAACTCCCACTGGTTTCACCATTCTCTTTAAGTTCCACTTGGAAGTGAACTCCCAATGGTTTCACCATTCTCAATGAACCTTGCATTGCCGGTCCTCGACAATTCTCATGCTATGGTCGACAAGAAAATCAGCACCCTTTGATTTTTCTCGATAACCAATGAAGTATCCACTTATGGTTCTTGCATCCGTTTCTTTTCTTGAGGATTGTATATCCTTATTTCGCCGGCAACCCCAAACATGCAGTGCCTTAAACTAGGTTTCTGCCACCACGCTCAAAAGGAGTCTTAGGAACGCTTTGCTAGGAACCCTGTTCAACAAGTACACGGCGCTTCTTAAGCGCACATCCATAAATACATGGGTAAAAACAATTACTTAACATAGTCCTAACCATATCCATTAAAGTTCTATTACGCCTTTCTGATACACCGTTTTGTTGTGGTGTACCTGGCATTGTGTATTGTGCACAAATGCCACATTTTTGGAGGAGTTTAGCAAATGGACCTGGGTGTTGCCCAGTTTCATCATATCTTCCATAATACTCACCACCTCTATCGGATCTAATGACTTTCACCTTTCTGTCCAATTGCCTTTCTACTTCATTCAAGTAGATTTCTAAGACATCTACTGCTTGAGATTTCTCATACAGTAGATAGACATAACCATAACGTGAATAGTCGTCAATAAAGGTAATGAAATATTTTTCTTTTCCGAAAGAATTAACATCAAAAGGTCCACAAATATCGGTGTGTATGATTTCAAGAAGCTGTGTGCTTCTTGTGGCTCCTTTCTTTGTGTGTTTTGTTTGTTTTCCCTTAATGCAATCCACACAAATACCAAGATCCTTTAAATCCAAGTTAGAAAGGATTTCATTCTTTACCAATCTTTGTAATCTATCTTTGGAGATATGCCCCAAGCGTTTATGCCACAAGTAAGCAGAACTTTCATTAGCTAAACCACGTTTAATTCCAACATTATGATGCATGGTTAAAAGAGTCTCAGAAAAAATATGATTAAGTTTTAGCCTATAGAGCCCATCACTAAGAATACCAGAACCGATAATAAGATTTCCTTTGAATAAACTGCAACATCCATTCCCAAATTTAAAGGAAAAACCAACAGAATCAAGTTTCGATAATGAAATCAAGTTGCGAGAAACAGAAGGAACATAAAGAGTTTCAAACAAATCTAAATGATGTCCGGTATCTAAGATTAAACGATAGGTTTCAATGGCTTCAACTTGAGCTTTAACTCGATTCCCCATATAAACAAAAGTTTCATTTGGATTTGTGATTCGGGTCGTAAGGAATCCCTGCATCGTATTGGAAACATGAGTGGTACAACCAGAATCAAGCCACCAAGTATTATTAGGAACTTCAACTAAATTAGATTCAAAGCATACTAAAACATTATGTATACCTTTCTTTTCGAACCATGCTTTACGTTTAAGGCAATCCTTTTGCAAATGTCCAGGTTTCTTACAAAACCGACACTTGAGATTGCCAAGTTCCCTTTTCTGAAGTGGGACAGAGGACTCGCCCACCTTATGTAGTCCTTGCTTGCCCTTTCCTTTCTTTGTGGTGGCTTTCTTACCAGCTCCTTGATTCATTGTGAGATGAACAGAATGATTTCCTTGATTCTTAAGTCTCGCTTCCTCTTGAACTAACATTCCATGAAGCTCATTAACACTCCATTTATCTTTCAGAGTGTTGTAGTTCATTTGGAATGGACCGTATTCAGAGGGAAGCGAGTTAATGACAAACTGCACAAGGAAATTCTCGTCCACTTTCATCCCCAATGACGTAAGTCTTGCTGCAATGTTCGTCATTTCAATGACATGCTCATGCATACCACGAGAACCATCAAATTTCATGGTGGTTAACGTAGCCATTAAGGTCCCAGCAACAAACTTATTGCTGTTTGAGAACGTCCTTTCACAAGTTCCATAAATTCCTTAGCATTTTCAGTGTTGGGAATAGTAGACTTGATGTTATCCGCTACACTCATTCGCATAAACATAAGGCTTAGTTTGTTCGATTTTACCCAAGCATCATGGGAGGACTTTTCAAGAGTAATCGCTTGTGTCGCTTATAGCAAGCTTTTCAACTTCGTCTTTCAATCAAGATCCAATACACCAAGGTGAAATCGGATTTGTTCAGACCAGTCAGAGAAGTTCAGTCCATTATATATTGGAACAGACAAAGCATGCGAATGAAGTGCAACAGGGGTCGGCACTGCAAAGATTAACATAATGTATTTACATTAAATTCTTTAAGCAACATAATACAGATTCATAATCGATGAACAATAAGTGCATATTGATGTTCTCCTTTGGGCGATCCATCAATATACAATCATAATATCATAAGGATGCTTGTACATTAATCATGATTTGATAATTGAATATTCTACTTGAAATCATTTTGTCATCTTTGGATGTACAAAATATTTTGACATAATATATCAATTATCACTTTTATATTCACAATTATAAGAACAGACAAGCCACCTTTGTGTGATTAGTAAATGCCTTATAATTATGAAATAAATTACCCATGTAAATTTCTTAAAATCAAGCATCATTTAAGTATGGGCAATTTAACTATGACTATATGATTTAAAATTTATAAACATTCTGACCAGACCACTTTGGTGATTAACTGACCAACTTTATATAAATCAAAATCACATAGTGATGAATAATAACATTACATAAACTGGCATAAGATAATCATAATGAGTCAATTATATTAACATCACATAAACTGCTGTAAAGCATAATACCACAATTACAAATCATGCCATATACTTCATAATAAATGATGCCGTAAACTTCAGAATAAACAAGCGATTTCCATAAACTTATGATAAGGATGCCGTAAACTTATGATACATATAATCATAATGATTCAATTATTATAATATTATAATATTATAATTGATTATAATAACAATTAGTATTATAACCACAATATTATAATCGGCGACTTCAATAGGCGATTTCAAATAATATTATAATTGATAACAATTAATATTATAATCATAAAATTATAGCACGGTGACTTCATGAACGGCGATTTCAACTATAATATTATAATTGTTAATATTAACGGCAAATTCAAGGTCGGCAATTCCATGAATTCAAGAAGATTGAAGGTCGGCGATTTGGTTCTATTCTAACTAGTCTATGGCATATAGATCGACGATTTCGCTTGATAAATTCATAATTTAAGCGAGATATGAACATCAAACAGCGGAATAACAACATCATTAATAACAAATAAATCGATCTATAATTCATAATCGTTCCATAAAATATTCAATAAGTGATGAAAAATCATGAGTTCGAAAACCATGCTCTGATACCACATATAAGTTAATTATAGGCATAGATCTTGAACTTCATGATTTTCACATCAATATATAATGAGATTACTAACCTTGATAAGCCATGGCTTACTGAATTGATATAGAAGAAATTGGTTTCTCTCCCCTTGCCGTTCCTTTAGCACAGAATGCACGTAATATGATAGAGAGTATTTCTGTATTTTCTTTATCGATGGTGAGAGGACCAGTTTCTGATGAGAATAGATTTATACACGTTCTATCAACGTGGTGGTTATCATAAACCCAATTGATCACAATTATTTCAAAGCAATTATTTATTTAAACCATAACCATATTTTTTAGATATCTTTTAGATATCAACATAATATATTAAATATAATATAAATAAATTATATGACACGTAGGCCACATAACTTACAATCCCATCCCACC
This sequence comes from Salvia rosmarinus, assembly GCA_036937905.1. Classification (NCBI taxonomy): domain Eukaryota; kingdom Viridiplantae; phylum Streptophyta; class Magnoliopsida; order Lamiales; family Lamiaceae; genus Salvia; species Salvia rosmarinus. Next base: position 90,303 of record JAODLM010000068.1, read on the forward strand.
CGCCAATGCGCATCTCTCTCTCTTGCGCACCATTTTCCACGCGCGACCTTACGGAAGTTGTACGTGAAGTTCACCTGCACAGAGCGGGCCTCAATTGCTCAATTTTTGGTATGTTTTCACACTAGTTTGACGAGGGTTTTTGAGGGAGCTCTGCGCCATTTTTCTTATGCAAACACACTTCATACTTCAAATTTACTACTCCTATTTAAGGGATGGCTGCATTCTATGTCAATCCAACCATATATACATAATTATGATATTTTTTGAAATGTATTTATAATATTTCTCCAACTTACATCAAAGTTTCTTAAATATATAAAGTCCAATATAATTTGCAAAACCTATGAAATACTTAAAATTAGGTCCAATATGATTTGCTAAAACCAATGGAATTCTTAAAATGTAACTCATTAAGTTTCTTTTCTTTTTAAATATAGGGAGTACAGGATCGAATATATATTAATATAAATTCAAATACATAATCTCTTAATCATGAGATCATTATTCCATTAACTAAGCTATGAGCATAAAACTCATTAACCATAAACTGAAAATGATTAATAATAAGATCGTAGGCTCTTTGGACCAATTTGAATTCAAATTATGGGTGATTTTATTCATAGCCTCAATTTTACTAACTATATAAAATAATAATATATATATGATAAATCTAGTGTGCGAGATTTATGAAAACAGAGGAGATGATCCTCAAGATGTTTACTATAATTCGATTACAGCAAGTATCTCAAAGGGCTCTAGTATTCAGTAATTTGCTAACCCTTTTACTTTCAATCTAACTCCTATTTATACACAAACGTAAACCTTGCCACGAATCCCTTGATTGGCGGGCTCATGATTCTCCTATAACTGACCATGATCTCCACCATTATTACCCATGATTTCTACCGTTACCTCATTACCGTTACCCACAATTAGGGTTTGGGGATCGTTATTTAGGCGAATCCTAGTAGGCAACATTAGGTTAGGCCCACTGCTTGGGGCTGCTATTGGGCCCGAGGTTGGGCCATATCCTATCATAGCCCCCCCCGAAAAGTCAAGGAATAGCCTTGCCGAGGTGAAGCGGAGAATGTGCTTTGCCGAGGCGAGATGTTGCTTGGCTGAAGTTTTCGTTGAAGGTTCTTGTCTCTTGCTGTATGGCTCCTTTTTTTTTTTTTTTTTAAAGGACATCGAGGTCCGACCTGAAATACTTCTGCTGGTCCGAGGTGGACATGGGGCGCAGCCCGATGCCCGAACTCAAAATCATTACGTGATTAGACTAGCGGAAGTCGAGGTCCGATGTCAGGAGGAGGTCGAGGTCCGACCTGAAATACTTCTACTGGTATGAGGTCATGGGCGTAGTCCGATGTCCGAGCTCGATGTAATCATTACGTGATCGGGCGGCGGTTGCTTTTCCGAGAGTACGCTCATACGCGCCAAAGGTAGTTAGGCACTTGAAAAGCGCATACGCATCGTTACACATCCAATCGTAGATAGCACGTGTGATAAACGAACGGCAGATTTTAGGCGCCATTTATCCTATAAATAGGTCAAAAGAGGCAACTGCTCACTTTCTCCTTCGACGCTTTGAATCCGTAGAGTATAACCTTAGAAATTCCCAATTCCTCTTTCACACTTTGTTGAAGAAATCGAAATCCCGCCCGTAAAAAGTAAGTATGTATTCTTCACCTTCTCATTCCTCTTCTCGCCTCGATAACTCGGTTCGGCTTGGGTTACGGCGTCGAGATCCCAATGTAAGGGATTATATATGCCATAACCGCCAGGTAAATCTATAGGACTTAGTTCTAGGGTTTCACCAAAGTCTTGGTATGGGATGGCATCGATTGGTGGGCGAGATCAACTTTGACGACGAGGAGGTTTTGGTGGTTGCTTGAAATACCACATCCCGTGAGGATGCATGGTGGTGCTGCAGAAACCCAATGATAGGGCGATGGCCTCCTAGGGGTTTATTACCATTTTGTAGATAGCTTAATAGCCGGGCTTAGATTTCCTTTTGCCCCATTTTCCTTAGCTTTCAAGAGTATTTTCGGATCCCTATATGCCAACCCACCTCCAATTCTATTAGGTCGGCGGTTGGGCTAGGGTTGGCTTTATATGGCATAGGCGAGGAGTTTTTTCAAGTCTTGATCGTTTTTGATCAAGTCTATAGGAGGAGTATATTACATCACCTCGTCTCAAGTTTAAAATAGCTTCCCATCGAAGGTATCCCACCGCAAAATAGATACTTCTTTCTGCGGTGAGGGGTATCCGAGGTATGAGTGGGCCCTCGAGCGATGAAGGATGTGAAAGTAATCCCCGGCCCTATGGAGAAGTCGTTGAACGATATGGGTGAGATCCTATCGATCAATTATACCGAGGATGACTTGAACGATGCTGGGCTGAGTGTCTATAGGTCAGAAGCTCCAGTATCAGGGTCTGATTTGGGTGAGGGCAACCTTCTTATCTTTATTTCCCCCGTCCGATTTTGTTGTGCTAATGAAATTCTCATGTTGTATGCGGTGAAGATTGACCCTACCGGAGAAGTCGATATGCCGATCTCGCCGCCCATCGCATCCGCCGAACGGGCCGCCCGCGAGGAAAAGGCGAGATGAAGCGAGTCCACCCAATGCCCGTGGTGGTGGACGCCTGAAGACTTAATGACCGGTCCTCGACAACCTCGGGCCCGGCCGGAGATCGAGGTCCATGGCCGCCGCTCTGAGGTGCCGGCTTCCAAAGACTCCTTATCCTTCCCAAAGGTATAAGTCACTACTCTTCTCCTTGTAAGTTTGTTGTTACGTGTTGCTAATTGTTCCATATTCGGGACGCGGCCTCGATGGCGGGTGAGATGCACCGCATGGCCGGCTTGTTGTTGGGGCGCCGCAATATGAGGCCATGGAGAGAAGACCGGCACGCGACAAACCGAGGGCCGCGGTGAATCTGGCTTGATCTTGCCGGCGGACGCCGAACTGCTAAGGCGAAGCCGAAGGAGCAGTGGCAAAGATGGCCGCCGAGTGCCCTCAAGAAGAAGGACCGGCCTTGCGAGTGGCCGTGCAGTGGGCGCCAGAGGAGGCTGCCGAGGCCGAGAGGAGGCTGGCCGCGCAGACAAGCGCCTTGCTGGCGGGGCAAGGACCTATGCTGAGGGCCTTCGCCAGCAGGCTTATCGAGTCGGAGAGTTTTTCCTCCTTCATCTCCGACTTGGCAGCTGTGATGAGGCCGCAGGTGATATGTGCCCACCTAGAGAAGTTGGCGGCCGAGAGACCAGATTTTGACAAGGCCCAACACGGTTGGGTTGAGGTCGAACCTCGGGAGGTGTGCAAGAATTACGCCGCATAATCGCCTGGGCGACCTCTTTTCCGTGGTGGATGCCTTGGCATCTTACTCACTCGCTCGACGGCGGAGGCCATAACTCAAAGGTCAAGGAAGATGAAGACATGGAGCTTCAAGCATTCCTTGCTGAGTTGAGGGCTGAAACCGAGGCGGCAGGTCCGAGCTCGGACCTCCTTCGGAGATCGCCAGGCTTGGAGATCGGCAACCAGCGGAGGAGCAGCAGCAGGCAGCACAACAGGAGGTCGGAGAGGTCGGCAATGAGCCTGAGGTCAGTGGACCCAATGTAATAGGATGATTTGCCGGGGTCGATAGGACCCTGTGTTGTACAAACTTCCATTTTGAATAATAATAGACATATCTTGTTAAAATGCCTTGTGTGTTGTCTTATTTCTAGCATTCTTCATCTCAATACTGCGGACTCGATCATGAGTTGCTAACAAAGCTGAAAGAAGTCCGAGGTGCTCTTGCCGAGAAAGATGAAGAGGTGATGCACTGGAGGAGTCGGTCTGCCGAGCTGACTCAGGTTCTGGCCGGCATGGATGTCAGCTCGGTATCATCACCGAATCGAAATGAAGTTGCACGAGGTCGATCATAAGTGGTCCGCCTCCTTCTGAGAATGAGGCGTTAAAGTTAAGGATTACACATCTCAAGTCCGGGGGCCGATTATCCGCAGATGTGATCCAGGCGGCGATCGATGCGAGGAGCGCTTGAGCCGACAACGAGGCGGCTCGGATCTCGGAAGAGCATGCGAGTATGAAAAAATAATCCGCGGACTGGTGGAACTACCATATCTGAAGCCGACGATCGAGTTCGAGCTTGTTGGCGGAGGCATGGTATGCGGGATGAGGAGGGCCAAATAGCGAAGTTTGAGGCGCCTCGACTACTCTATCCTCGAAATACATGCAAATGTACGAGATCATTCGCAAACGACGATGCCCCAATCCCAGCAGCGTCTGGGGCGTCTCGGTCCAATAATTGAAGAGCACGAGAGGAGGGCGGCTCGCCGATCATGCCGTGCTCGCCTAATGGGTCCACCAGAAGAGAAAGGCACTGAGGATGGGCCTTTCGGCGGTCGGAGACGAGGCCGAGCGCGGCGCAGCAGTCAAGATGGAAGGGCGACTATTCGGGACGAGGCATGGTTACGCCGGAGTTAGGCTCACGGGTCGAGTGCGGCCCTCGGGTATGAGATCGCATTCCCGAACCGAATCCGCCATCGCGTGTCGAATGCACCGGAGCAGCCGAGGTGGTGCCGTCCTCATAGATTGGGTGGAGGGACCGAGTTCATTCAGTATTCATCGTCGACACGGGGTTTTGTTCGTAACTATCTCGACAGTGAGTCTCGGAGGCGGAGCCCTAAACCCGAATGAGTGTATATAGTGTAGACTTTGTATGTAGGTATAAATGTATTTAGACTCGTTTGAAGTGTACGTTTTTCCTCTTGAGAGGTATAAACATAGCTTAGGACTTAGTTTGTCGTAAATGTATTTATCTTGTATACTTGGTCATAATTTGGTGAGATCCATTTTGGATGTCTTATACATGTAGATTTTTCAACTTAACGAGTAATCTGTATGCATGCATGTACTTTCAAACTAGTGAGTAGTCCGTATGCGTTGCTTTGAGACGCTCAATTCAATGAGTAATCTACGAGCGCGGCGCGCTTAGTGAGTACCCTACTTAGTGGGTTTTCATCTTCGTGAGGCGTCCCTCGTGAAGGTTAAATCGGTATATCCAAATAGATGTTCGCATATGAATAAAATGAGCGAAATGAAATATTCATTAGAAAATAAATATTTTATTCAACAAATATATGACATCGCACTGACAAGGCAAGTAAGGAGGCTAACATAAGGCGATCCGAAATCGAAACTATGTAAAGTACCTCCTTAAATGAGAAATATGCCGTTTAGGGGATAAGCGCACCTGATAAGTGAGATAGCTTGTAAGCCCCTTGCGAGTTTTCGTGAACACGGTATGGGCCTTCCATGTTGGATCCACTTGTTAAGACACTCACCTCTCTTGGCTTCATTATTTCGTAGGGGCGAGGTCGCCTATTTGGGCCTTGAGGCTTTGACCCTTTTGTTGTAGCACCGTGCGACTGGGCCTCAGACTTGCTTCGTTTATGAAGGCGAGCTCTGCTTCTCCTCGAGGCGTCAAGGTTGGCCCGCAGTCTTCCTCGTTCGGCCCGGTCGAAGTAAAGAGTGCGCGGGCTTGGCGCCACGATCTCAAGAGTATGGCGGCCTCGGTACCGTGAGACCGGCTGAAAGGGTTTCCGTGCGGCGTTCGAGTGTGGTCTGTAGGACCGAGAGGACTTGAGGAGATTTTCAGCCCGATCGCCTTTAGGTCGGTCCAACCTCTTCTTCAATCCTTGTACGATCGTGCGGTTCGTCACCTCGGTGCGGCCATTCGCCAGTGGGTGTGCGACCGAGTGAAGCGCTGATCGATCTGAAGCTCTTCGCACCACCGAAGTTTTTGTCTACAAATTGGGTGCCGTTGTCCGAGACCGAGCGTGTGGTATGCCGGCGGCGGACTATATTTTCCACACGGTGCAGAATCCTTCGCCGTGAGGCTCGATAGTGGCTCGGCCTCGACCCATTTGTGAAGTAGTCTATAGCGACGACTAAATACCGTCGACCGGTGCTCGGTCGAGCGGACCAACGATGTCGATCCCCATCGCATGAAAGGCCATGGGCTTTGTAGGTACTCAAATCGGTGCAGGGTAGCTTCTTGACCGTGGAATGAAGCTGGCACTTCGGACATTTTTTGACGAGTTCAGCTGAATCTTGAATAAGGGTGGGCCAATAATATCCCGACCTCAACGTCTTCTTTGAAAGAGCTCGGGAGCCGATGTGGCTTCCGCAAGATCCTCTATGAATCTCATTAAGCACGTAGTCGGCTTCTTCTGGTCCAAGGCACCTCAGGAGGGGTTGAAGGTAAGACTTAGGAGAGAGTCCTCATACACAAGATACTTCGATTTCACCATCATCTTTTGGCTTCTAGCCGATCCCGAGTAGTGTGCCAACTTCGGATATGCTTTTAGGGCGTCATCCGCTTTGGTTCGACCTCGAGATAACAACGATGTAGGCGCCTCAATGCTTCCGGAATGAACTTCCTCACGGGCGGATTTGTCGATGTGAAGCTAATTTATGAGGATGTCACCGGCTATTTTCCTCTCGTGGATTTGATTATCTTGAAGTACCTAAATGAGGCCAAGATTTCTTTTGCCTTCTCAAGTAATCGCTTCATTCGATCCTCTTTAGCCTCGTATGTGCCTAAGACCGGTTTACCACGACACAGGAATCTCCAAATATCCGGACTTTGTCCACTTTCAATTCCTTTGTTAAGCGGAGCCACGAGATCGGTGCTTCGTACTCCCTTCGTTGTTGGTGGTCGGAAGGTAAATCGGGCGTATGTCACCTCTTGCTTATCTGGGCCGAGGAGAAGGATACCCGCTCCGCTACCCGTCTTGCATGAAGCTCCATCCACGTACATCTGCCAACATCCAGCGGGTGATGCAAAGTCAGGTTCCTCTGCTGTGAGGGTGGGAGTGACCTCGCTGGTAGAGGCGACCTCAGTGAATTTGACCTCCACCAGGAAATCTGCAAGGGCTTGCCTTTTATAGCCGGCACAGGGGAGTATGAGATGTCGTGCTCGCCGAGCTCAGTGTGCTCACTTAGCTATTCGCCCGGATGACTCGGTTTGATAAGACTTGTCTTAGAGGCAAGTCCGTTAGTACTGGATAGAATGAGCTTGAAAGTAAGGCGGGCGTCGCTTGCGTTCACCAAGACCCGAGCTACCTTCTCGAGGTTGGTGTACCTCGTCTCGGTCCTTTGAGAGCTCGGCTAATGAAGTAGATGGGGAGTTGCCGTCCCATCTCATCTCGCACCATCAAAGACTAATTGCCTCGTCCGAGGTGGCGGATATAACGATAGAGTTTCACCTTGCGTTGGGGCGGATAGTGTCGGCGGATCGGCGAGATATTCCTTGTTGTCGCGGCGACACGATATTCTTCCCGCCAGTGAAATCTGGGCCTCCTCGGGATTTTGAAAAGGGAAGCTCGCTTCGGCATTCGAGATAGGAATCGGTGAGGCGGCCAGCATCCGGTGAGTTGTGTATTTCACGGATGGTTTTGGGATCCGCATGTCGAGCACCGTTTTCACCTTGGTAGGATTGGCTTCAGGCCTTCTTGAGAAACCCACATCACGAAATTTACTGCCTTCACCACGAATGTGCACTTACGGGATTGAGCTTGAGGTTGGCCGACTCGAGGAGGCGAAGAATAGTTTCGAGTCGATGGCGCGGTTCTCGACTTTTTGCTTTTGACTACTATATCGTCAACATAGACCTCAACAATTTCTCCTATGTGATCCTTGAAGATCGCGTCCACCATTCTTTGGTAGGTAGCTCCAGCGTTTTCGGATCGAAGGCATCTTTCGGTGGCGAAGACACCAAGTCGATAATGAACGCCTGTTTTGGGCGTCTTCCGGCTCATCAAGACTTGGTGATATCCTCAGTATAAATCAAGAAACTGAAGATCTCATGCCCCACCAATGCTTCCACCTTCTTGTCGATGTCGGGGAGGGTATGCGATCCTTTAGGCGTTGTTTATTGAGGTCGGTATAGTCGACACATCACGTCGTCCCACTCACGGCTTTCGAACTACAACGGGATTAGCCATCCAGTTGGGTATTTAACCTCGTCTGTGATTTTAGCCTCCTGAGTTGGGTTACCTCGTCTCTTATGATCCGCCGCCCGCTGAAAAACTTCTCTTCTCGCGAACCGGTTTAGTGGCGGATCAATGTTGAGACGATGAGTTATGAGCTCGAGGCGAGACCCTGTCATATCCAATGGAGACCATGCAAATACATCTCTATATTCCCTTAGAAGTGCATGACACATTGGCGAATATTGGTGAACCTTGGTACCAACCTTGACAACTTTGGAAGGGTCGTCGTCGTATAGTGAAGATTCTCGACGGATCATCCCTAGGTGGCAACTTCGGAGGTTCTCAGAATTGCTAGGCTTTGAGGTAAGGCGCGTCTTGGTTGAGACTCGTAGGCATTCTTTAGCCGCCGTTTGGTCACCCCTGAATGCTTAACACTCCCACGGGGTGGGTATCTTAATGGTGAGGTGGTACACGGAGCGGACGGCTCTGGTTGCATCTGACCAATCTCTTCCGTGATAATGTTGTATGGAGGGAGCTCGAACCGGGAAAAATTGAATGGCCTTGTAACCGATCGAGCGCGCCTACGGTAACCGGAAGGGTAATGACACCTTCGGGTTGAACCGCCTCTTGAGTAAAGCTCCATGGCGAAGGTGCGGGGTGTACTGAATTCCTCCGACATCAAGTTTATCCGGCGGCTCGAATATGATGCTAACGGAGGTCCGATGTCAATGTAGACCCGATGTACATTCTTGTTACCCACCACGGCTTGTATTGTAATGGCATCCTGGTGAGGCATGATCTTGGTCTTGGGTCGTCTTTGGAGAACACGATGTTTTCTCCATCCCGAGTCGCTTATTTTCGGCTCTTGGGGTCGGCCTCCGAGCTTCATTTCTAGCGACGACCTCGTCGTACCAACCGGCGATCGGTTATAGCGTAAACTGCTCCATTGCATTGGGACCTTCGTCCCGCCATCTTCGTGTCGGGTTGCCGTTGAGGTCGGTCCTGATTGTTACCACCTCCATTTTCCCTCTGCGCTTTTTATTACCCGGCCCAGTCGGCGGTGTCTTCTTCGGCTTTCTTTCCTTGACGAGCTCATCAATTTGTGAGCTCGAGGACTCTGAATCTTACGTATCGTGACCGTACCACGGTGGTAGTCACAATACTTTCCCGTTGACTTTTTTTCGATCCTCCTTTCATAGGAGGAGGTTTTGAAAAAGCTCGGTGTGAAGCTCAAATATTTTATACAGGATTTGAATAGAGGCGATTGTTATTACTGAGGTTTGGCGAGGTCCCACCTTGATTCTCACCGGCCCTTCTTTATTCTTTGAGCACGCACTTCGGCGTTTCAAAGACTCGGCCCCGATCCTCCGGATTCCTCTCTCGATCATTGCTCATCCCGGATCTCTCTTCTTCGGTCCGACTCGTCCCTTTGACAAAGTTGTCAACCAAGGTCCAAAGACGACTAGTCGTCTTTGGTCGCTCACGGTGATCTCTTTATTCGAGCTCCGGTCGGATCCGTTCTTGAATCGTTGATGATGTAGAGATCGTTACTTTCATCTATTTTAAGGGATTCCATGATGAATGAGGCGAAATTCAACATTGTTTCGTCCCCGTCCTTGACGGATTGTTATGCGAGATCGGATGAAGGTTGTTGGGGGCATCTTTTGGTAAAACGCCATTTGAACCGATCCATGAGGTCTTTGAAACA